>JBBYHL010028240.1:0-10567 GCA_038381835.1 Adansonia madagascariensis
TAAAGTAAACAACCATAAATTTTCCAAGGAACTCATGCAAAACATGATTCATTAAACGTATGAAAGTACTAGGTGCATTAGATAAGCCAAAATGCATAACCAACCACTCGTACAATCCATATTTGGTCTTAAATGCAGTTTTCCATTCATCACTTTTTTTCATCTTAATTTGATGATAACCACTTTTTAAATCAATTTTGGTGAATATGCAGGCACCATGTAACTCATCTAGCATATCATCTAACCTAAGAATAGGATGGCGATACTTTACAGTGATCTTGTTGACTGCTCTACAATCCATACACATCCTCTAAGTTTTATCTTTTTTTGGCACTAAAAGAACTGGCACCGCACAAGTACTCATGCTTTCCTTCATATATCCCTTTTTAAGCAATTTATTTTGTAGTTCCTTTGTCTCCTCTAGATTGCTTTGGTAAGTTGGACGATTAGGAATTTGAGCTCCTGGTACAAAGTCAATTTGGTGCCCAATCCCTTTCAAAGGTGATGACCCATGGGGTACCTCCTCAAGAAAAACATCATTATAATCTTGCAACAAAGTCACAAACACACTAGGCAAATTTAGGTCAAGGCTAGTGTTAGTAAACAATGTTTCCTTATACCGAATCAATATTAAAGCTCTTTAGCCTAGGTATGCACTCTTTAACTCTCTCTCTTTTGCATAAAAACATGGTTGTGTCTTAGCCCTTTCACTCTTCTCAGTTTCTTTTTGCTCACTTTTCACATTCTTTTCTTTCTTTTCACTTACTAACTTCTTCTCTCTTGCACATCCCATTTTTTTTCTTATTTGTGTAGTCACTCACCATCAGGCCTTTAATTTTATTCTTTTCTCTCATGGCCTCTTTTCTTTCTTCTTTCTTTTTTCTCCTCACTACCTGAATCTGATGATTGTTGAATTTTCAATTGTTCAAGGTATGCTTCTTTGGGTGATAAAGGAGCAAGCGTAATTTTCTACCCATTATACATAAAAAAATACCTATTCATGTACCCATCATGCATAACACACCTATCGAATTGCCATGGCCTACCCAACAATATATGACTAGCTTGTATAGGCACAACATCATACACAACTTCATCAGCATATCTACCAATAAAGAATGCAATAACTACTTGCTTAGTAACTTTGACTTCACCACTATCATTCAACCATTGTAGTCTATATGGGTTAGGGTGTTTATCATATTTCAGCCCCAACTTCTCTACCAAAGTAGTACTAGCTACATTAGTGCAACTATCCACATTTATGATCATGCTACAAACTTTCCTACCTATAAAGCATCTAGTGTGAAATAGGTTCTCCCTTTGTTCTAGGCTATCTTCCTTCACATTCAAGTTCAATATACACCTAACAACTAAAGATTCACCCTTAATGGCATATTCAACACTCTCATCAATATCAGAACAATCTTCTAAAAGTGGCATGCTCAAATCACTACCATCAGACTCATTACCTCTATTAGACTTAGAAACAATATCATCACCCTTAATAAACATAGTCTTTCTGTTAGGACAATCAGATGCATAATAACCATGCCCTTGACATTTAAAGCACTTAATATCCCTATGTTTAGAAGGTTTAAAAGATGGATCACTATTACCTTTTTGAATTGAAGTACTATTCTCCTTGCCTTTATTTGTTTCATTACCTTTCTCCTTGGAATCTGAATAGTGCTCCCTTTTTTTTATCTTCATTTTTGCTCTATTTTAGACTCTATTTGCTACTAGAATTTGAGAAAGGCTTGGCTACCCTCCTTTGTTTTTATTGCTTCTCCACCTTTATGGCAATGTTCACTAGGTCCTCTATCTTTACATAATGTTACAACTCAACTATATTAGCAATTTCCCTATTCAAACCACCCATGAACTGAGTAATTGCCACCTTTTCCTCTTCTTCTATGTTAGCTTTAATCAATAGCATCTCTATCTCCTTGTGATAATCTTCTACTAATCTAGATCCTTGTGTGAGTCTATGTAATTATTGGTGCAACTTTCTATAGTAATAAGATGGCACAAACCTCTTCTTCATCACTCTTTTCATCTCTTCCCAAGTGGATATAGATGGTTCCCTATTCCTCCTCTTATTCTTTGTCAATTCATCCCACCATATTAGTGCATAATCAAAGAATTCCACTGCTGCCAATCTCACTTTTCTATCTTCAAAATAGTTATGATAAGCAAAAATCATGTCCACCTTTCTTTCCCACTTTAAGTACACTTCAGCATCATTTCTACCTTTGAAGGGTGGAATTTTCATCTTGATGGCATTAATGTTGCTATCTTTTCTCTCCATTCTTTCTTCCCTCCTTTCTCTACTCCTCACGGATTGCACTTCATCTTTAAACTCATCATAGCTTCTTCCCAGCTCTTCCTCCCTATTTCTATGATTGTCAATTGATCTACTACGATTTTGGATTCTACTGGCTTCATTAATTCTTTCATCTATCCCATCTATCCTAGTAGACAACTTCTTGAACTCACTCACGAATGCCTTATACATCAATTTTAGATCAGGCACAATTTCATCCTCCATCTCATGCAATGTTTCCTTTCCGTCACTAATTTGGGCCATCCTTAAAAACAAAAAGCTACAAGAAAATGGTTAGCAATAAAAGGAACCTCACAATTCACTCCCTTACATGTTTCACTCAAACTTGGCTTTTACCCTCTTTTAAGCTTTAAGACTCAAGCTTGCTGTCCTCAATTGCACTTCAGAATTTAATTTCCAATCAAGGTAATTCACAAACAGCAAATTAAAACAAGGAATGCAATAAAAACACCTAACAAAGAAGATAGGCTCAAAACTAGAAGCGAGAATACCAAAATGAAGAAAGATGAAATAAGCACAGAAGAGGAAGATATGTATGCTGCTCAAAATACAGATTTCAAATTAACAAGAATCAAATTGTTAATTATTTAATTCCTTTTTTTTTTACTCCAGCAATTGATCTATATTTTTTTTGAATTTTATATGAACAAATATGAGAAACAGAAAAGATAAGAAAAAACTCAAGAACAAGATAAACCCAGCAAATAACTCAAAGAACAACTATGAGAAAAAGAAAAGACAAGAAAAAACTCAAGAACAAGATGAACCTAGCAAATAACTTAAAGAACAAATATAAGAAAAAGAAAAAACAAGAAAAAAACTCAAGAACAAGATGAACGCAACAAGATAAATAACAATTTATCCCAATCCAAGCTCTGATACCAAATGAAGCAGAACTCGAAGGCTAACGAACCCAAAACCCCTTAAACACACACTTTGACAAGAACATGAACAAGAAGAAATTCCCAACCCTAATGAACCCCCAATCAATTATATGAATGGAAATGCATATGATAAGGTTGATTTGAAAACAAGAATAAAATACGCCACAAGTAATTACCTTGATAAGAATTATATTCTTGATGCAATAGAAGAAGACAAACAATCCTCCCTAAGATGAGTAAAAACTCAATATTTTTCCAGTAACGAAAATCTACCATACAATGTTCATTATGAGGTATTTATACCCCTTGAAAATAAAAAAACCTGGAGATATAAAAGGCCTTTAAACATGGGCCTCCTATCAAAATAACTAAAGCCCAAACCTAACATCTCTAAAATACAGCCCATTAAGCCTAGAAGTTTAAATTAAATGAGCTGAAAGCTAATAAGAATCCATCTCACGAAAATAAGCCCATAATGAATTAAAAAAAGCCCATATGCAAAATACAAGTAGTGGGCTGCCCAAAGCTATTCTTCTAACTTAAAATAATTAATTAAACAAGAATTAGAGTCTTATTGCAAATTTAGCCCCATTTGATTAGATATGATGCCAGTGGTCCTCATTGTCTCTTGAGATTCCATGCCATCTACAATTCTGCCCATGTAGGATTAAAGTGCTTTTTTGAACTTTTTAACTCTTGATCTTGTTACCGGTCCATTCAGCATTGCTAGTTCATCTTTGGATCCATTCCTCTTGCAATGTACCATGGTTGTGCTCATATCAAAAAGCTTTTCTTTCTACCATTTTCCTTATAATCAAAGTTCTTCCATGCAATAAGACAAACTTCGATACCTCTAATAATCTCTATTCCTTTTGTTATGGGCACTACAATCATGTTCCCCTCATTGGGATACACGATATTAATGCTTTGGATTTGCAAGAAAAGCTTTTCTTTCTAGCATTTTTCTTATAATAAAAGCTTATCCGTTGAGTGAGACAAACTTGGATACTCATAAAAATCTCCATTCCTTTTGGTATTCATGCTACAATCATGTTCCCCACATTAGGATACACGATATTGATGCTTTAGATTTGCAAGAGAAGGTTTTCCTTCCACTATATTCCTTGTAATCAAAGTTCATCTGTGAAATGAGATAAACTTGGATGCTCATAATAATCTTCATTCATTTTGTTATTGGCGCTACAATCATGTTCTCCACATTGTGATACGCGATATTGTGCTTTGGATTTGCAAGAAAATCTTTTCTTTCCACCATTTTCCTTATAAACAAAGTTTATCCATGAAATAAGACAAACTTGGATACTTGTAATAATCTCTATTCTTTTTGTCATGGGCACTATAATCAAGTTTTGCACTTGTGACACACGATCTTGATGCTTTGGATTTGGCAAAAAATGCTTTTCTTTCCACTATTTTTCTCATAATTAATGTTCATCTGTAAAATAAGATAAACTTGGATACACATAATAATCTCTATTGTTTTTACTATTGGCACACAATTACGTTCTCCATATTGTGACAAACGATCTTGATAATTTGGATTTGCAAGAAAAGCTTTTTTTCCTACCATTTTCCTTATAATTAATGTTTACCCGTGAAATGAGACAAACTTGGATATTTGTAATAATCTCCATTCTTTTTGTTTGTGGGTAGCATAATCAAGTTCTTTGCATTGGGATACATGACATTGATGCTTTGGATTTACAAGAAAAACTTTTCTTTCCACCATTTTCCTTATAATTAATGTTTACCTAAGAAAAAAGACAAACTCAGATACTCGTAATAATCTGTATTCTTTTTGTTATAGGCACTACAAACTTATTCACCTCATTGGGATACATGATATTAATGTTGTGGATTTACAAGAAAAGATTTTCTTTCCATCATTTTCCTTATAATCAATGTTCATCTGCGAAATGAGACAAACTTGGATACTTGTGATAACCTCCATCTTTTTGTTATAGGCACTACAATCATGTTCTCTTTACTGGGAAACACGATATTGATGCTTTGGATTTGTAGGAAAAGCTTTTCTTTCCACCATTTTCCTTATAATCAAAGTTCATCCGTGAAATGAGACAAATTTGGACACTCGTAATAACCTCCATTCTTTTTGTTATTGGCATTACAATCATCTTCTCTATATTAGGATACACTCTTTCCACCATTTTCCTTATAGTTAATGTTCATCCGTGAAATGAGACAACCTGGATACACGTAATAATCTCCATTCATTTTCTTATAGGTCCTATAATCATGTTCCCTATATTAGCATACACGATATTGATGCTTCGGATTTGTAAGAAAAGCTTTTTTTCCACCATTTTCCTTATAATCAAAGTTCATCTGCGAAATGAGACAAACTTCGATACTTGTGATAATCTCTTTCTGTTATGGGCACTACAATCATGTTCTCCTTACTGGGAAATAAGATATCGATGCTTTGGATTTGTAGGAAAGCTTCTCTTTCCACCATTTTCCTTATAATCAAAGTTCATCCATGAAATGAGACAAACTTGGATACTCGTAAAAATCTCCATTCTTATTGTTATGGGCACTACAATCATGTTCTCCACATTGTGACACATGATCTTGATGCTTTGGATTTGAAAGCAAAGCTTTTCTTTCCACCATTTTTCTTATAACCAAAGTTCATTCGTGAAATGGCACAAACTTGGATACTTATAATAATCTCTATTCTTTTTGTTATGTGTACTACAACAAGTTCTCCTTATTAGGATACACGATCTTGATGCTTTGGATTTGCAAGAAAGGTTTTTCTTTAAACCATTTTCCTTTTAATTAAAGTTCATTCATGAAATGAGACAATCTTCGATGCTCATCATAATCTCCATTCGTTTTGTTATTAGCACTACAATCATGTTATATATGTTGGGATACACTGTTTCCACCATTTTCCTTATAATTAATGTTCATCCGGGAAATGAGACACTTGGATACTCGTAATAATCTCCATTCTTTTTGTTATTGGTACTACAATCGTGTTCTCTACATTGCGATGCACAATCTTGATGCTTTAGATTTGCAAGAAAAACTTTTTCTTCTACTATTTTCCTTATAATCAAAGTTAATTCATGAAATGAGACAAACTTGGATACTCATAATAATGTCTATTATTTTTGTTATTGGCACTACAATCATGTTCTCCACATTAGGATACACAATATTTATGCTTTGTATTTGCAATACAAAACTTTTCTTTCCACCATTTTCCTTGTAATCAAAGTTCATCCGTAAAATGGCACAAGCTTGGATACTCATAATAATCTCCATTCTTTTTGCTATAGGCATAACAATCATGTTCTCCTCATTGGGATACATGATATTATTGCTTAGGATTTATAAGAAAAGCTTTTCTTTCCACCATTTTCCTTATAATCAAATTTCATCCATGGAATGAGACAAACTTGGATACTTATAATAATCTCTATTCCTTTTGTTATTGGCACTATAATCATGTTCTCCACATTGTGATACACGATCTTGATGATTTGGATTTGCAAGAAAAGCTTTTCTTTCCACCATTTTGCTTATAATCAAAGTTCATTGGTGAAATGGGATAATCTTGGATACTCATAATAATCTTCATTCTTTTTGTTATTGGTATTACAATCATGTTCTCTATAATGTGATACATGATCTTGATGCTTTGGATTTGCAAGAAAAGCTTTTCTTTCCACTATTTTCCTTATAATCAAAGTTCATTTGTGAAATAAGGTAAACTTGGATACTCGTAAGAATCTCCATTCCTTTTATTATGGGCACTGCAATCAAGTTTTCCTTATTGGGATACACGATATTGAAGCTTTGGTTTTGCGAGAAAAGATTTTTTTTCATCATTTACCTTATAATCAAAGTTCATTCGTGAAATGTTACAAACTTGGATACTCGTAATAATCTCTAATCTTTTTGCTGTCGGCACTACAATCATGTTCTCCATATTAGGATACACTCTTTCCACCATTTTCCTTATAATTAATGTTCATCCATGAAATGAGATAAACTTGGATACTCATAGTAATCTCCATTCTTTTTGTTATTGGCAATACAATCATGTTCTGCACATTGTGATACACAATCTTGATGCTTTGGATTTGCAAGAAGAGCTTTTTTTTTCCACCATTTTGCTTATAATCAAAGATCATCTACGAAATGAGACATACTTGGATACTTGTAATAATCTTCGCTCTTTTTGCTATGGGCACTACAATCATATTCTCCTCATTGGGATACATGGTATTAATGCTTTGGATTTGCAAGAAAAGCTTTTCTTTCCACCATTTTCCTTATAATCAAAGTTTGTCCGTGAAATGAGACAAACTTGGGTACTCATAATAATCTCTATTCCTTTTGTTGTTGGCACTACAATAATTTTCCCCACATTGGGATACACAATATTGATGCTTTGGATTTACAAGAAAAGCTTTTGTTTCCATCATTTTCCTTATACTCAAAGTTTATTCGTGAAATGAGACAAACATGGATACTCGTAATAATCTCCATTCTTTTTGTTATGGGCACTACAATCATGTTCTCCTTATTGGAATACATGATATTGATGCTATGGATTTGCAAGAAAATCTTTTTCTTGCGCCATTTTCCTTGTAATCAAAGTTCATCCGTGAAATGAGGTAAACTTGGATACTCATAATAATCTCCATTCTTTTTGTAATGGTTGCTACAATCATGTTCTCCTTATTGGGATACACGATATTAATGCTATGGATTTGCAAGAAAAGCTTTCCTTTCCACCATTTTCCTTATAATTAATTTTTATTCGTGAAATGGTTCAAACCTGGGTACTCGTGATAATCTCCATTCTTTTTGTTATTGGCACTACAGTCATGTTCTCCACATTGTGATACATGATCTTGATGCTTTGGATTTAGAAGAAAAGCTTTTCTTTCCACCATTTTTCTTGCAATCAAAGTTCATTCATGAAACGAGGCAAATTTGGATACTCATAATAATCTCCTTTCTTCTCGTTATTAGCACTACAATCATGTTCTCCACATTGGGATTAACGATCTTAATGCTTTGGATTTGCAAGAAAAGCTTTACTTTCCACCATTTTTCGTGTAATCAAAATTCATCCGTGAAATGAGACAAGCTTGGATACTCGTAATAATCTCAATTCTTTTTGTTATGGGTGCTACAATCATGCTCTCTTTATTAGGATACACAATATTGATGCTATGGATTTGCAAGAAAAGCTTTTCTTTCCACCATTTTCCTTGTAATTAATTTTTATTCATGAAATGAGACAAACCTGGATACTCATGATAATGTCCATTCTTTTTGTTATTGGCAGTACAATCAATTTCTCCACATTGTGATACACGATCCTGATGCTTTGGATTTACAAGAAAAGCTTTTCTTTCCACCATTTTCCTTATAATGAAAGTTCATCTGTGAAATGAGATAGACTTAGATTCTCATAATAATCTAGATTCTATTTGTTATTGGCACTACAGTCATGTTCTCCGCATTAGGATACACGATCTTGATGCTTGCAAGAAAAGCTTTTCTTTCCACTGTTTTCCATGTAATCAAAGTTCATCCGTGAAATGAGACATACTAGGATGCTCATTATAATCTCTATTCTTCTTGTTATTAGCACTACAATCATGTTCTCCACATTAGGACAAACAATCTTATTGCTTTGGATTTGCAAGAAAAGCTTTTCTTTCCACCATTTTTCGTATAATCAAAATTCATCCATGAAATGAGACAAACTTGGATACTCATAACAATCTCTATTCTTTTTGTTATGGGCACTACAATCATGTCCTTCTCATTGGGATACACGATACTGATGCTTTGGATTTTCAAGAAAAGTTTTTCTTTCTATCATTTTCCTTATAATCAAAGTTCATTCGTGAAATAGGAGAATCTTGGATACTAGTCATAATCTCCATTCTTTTCATTATTGGCACGGTAATCATGCTCTCCACATTAGGACACACTATTTCCATGATGTTCCTTATAATCAATGTTTATCTGTGAAATAAGACATACTTGGATACTCATAATAACCTCTATTCATTTTGTTATTGGCACTACAATCATGTTCTCCACATTGTGATACACGATCTTAATGCTTTAGATTTACAAGAAAAGCTTTTCTTTCCACCATTTTTCTTATAATCAAAGTTCATCCGTGAAATGAGATAAACTTGGGTACTCATAATAATCTCCATTCTTTTTGTTATGGGCACTACAGTCATGTTCTCCACATTAGGATACATGATATTGATGATTTGGATTTGGAAGAAAAGCTTTTATTTCCACCATTTTCCTTGTAATTAACGTTCGTCAGTGAAATGAGATGAATTTGGATGCTCATAATATTCTCCATTTTTTGTTATTTGCACTACAATTATGTTCTCCACATTGTGATACATGACCTTGATGCTTTGGATTCATAAGAAAACATTTTGCTTCTATCATTTTCCTTATAATTAAAGTTCATCTATGAAAAGAGACAACTTTGGATACTTATAATAATTTCCATTTTTTTTGTTATGGGCACTACAATCATGTTCTCCTCTTTTGAATACACGAAATTGATGCTTTGGATTTGCAAGAAAATATTTTCTTTCCACCATTTTCCTTACATTCAAAGTTCATTCGTGAAATGAAACAATCTTGGATACTCATAATAATATCCATTCTTTTTGTTATTTACACTACAATCATGTTCTTCGCATTGTGATACACGATTTTGATGCTTTGGATTTGCAAGAAAAGCTTTTCTTTCCACCGTTTTCCTTATAATCGAAGTTCATTCATGAATTAAGACAAACTTGGATACTCATAATAATCTCCATTCTTTTTGTTATGGGCACTATAATCATTTTCTCCTCATTGGGATACACGATATTGATGCTTTAGATTTGCAAAAAAAGCTTTTCCTTCCCCAACTTTCCTTATGATTAAAGTTTATCCGTAAAATGAGACAAAGTTGGATACTCGTAATAATCCCCATTTTTTTGTTATTGGGCACTACAATCATGTTCTCCACATTGTGATACATGATCTTGATGCTTTGGATTTGCAGGAAAAGCTTTTTGTTCCACCATTTTTGTTATAATCAAAGTTTATTCGTGGAATGAGACAAACTTGGATACTCATAAGAATCTCCATTCCTTTTGGCATTCGTGCTATAATCATGTTCCCCACATTGGGATATACAATATTGATGCTTTGGCTTTACAAGAAAAGGTTTTCCTTCCACCATATTCCTTGTAATTAAAGTTCATTCGTGAAATTAGAAAAACTTAGATACTCGTAA
>JBBYHL010028251.1:0-10566 GCA_038381835.1 Adansonia madagascariensis
ATGGTGGAAAGAAAAGCTTTTCTTTCCAAACTAAACATTAATATAGTATATCCTAAAGAGGAGAACATGGTTGTAGTTTCCAATTACAAAAAGAATAGAGATTATAATAAAAATCTAGGTTTATCTCATTTGACGAATAAACTTTGACTATAAGGAAAATAATGGAAAGAAAAGATTTTCTTGCTAAACCAAGGCATCAATATCATGTATCTCAAAGAGGAGAACATGATTGCGGTGCCTAATCATAAAAAGAAGGTGATTATTACAAGAATCGAAGTTTGTCACATTTGACAGATGAACTTTAATTATAAGGGAAATGGTGGGAAGGAAAGTTTTACCTGCTAAGGCAAAGCATCAATATCCTGTATCCTAATGAGGAGAAAGTAGTTGTAGTGCACAATCACAAAAAGAATAGAGATTATTATAAGAATCCAAGTTTGTCTCATTTCATGGACGAACTTTGATTACAAGGAAAACAGTGGAAAGAAAAGTTGTTCTTCCTAAACCAAATAATTAAATCATATATCCCAAAAAGGAGTACATGGTTGTAGTGCCCAATTACAAAAAGAATGGAGATTGTTACGAGAAACTAGGTTCATCTTATTTGACAGGCAAACTTTGATTATATGAAAAATAGTGAAAAGAAAAGCTTTTCTTGCCAAACTAAAGCATCAATACCATGTATCATATAAAGGAAAGCATTATTGCAGTCCCCAATCAGAAAAAGAAAGGTGATTATTACAGGAATCCATGTTTATGTCATTTGACGGACGAACTTTGATTATAAGGGAAATGGTGGAAAGAAAAGCTTTTCCTTGCTAACCAAAGCATCAAAATCATGTATCCCAATGTGGAGAACATGGTTGTAGTGCCTAACTGCAAAAAAAAAAAAAATTGAATATTATTATGAGAATCTAGGTTTGTCTCATTTGACAGATGAACTTTGATTATATGGAAAATGCTAAAAAAAAAAGCTTTTTGTGCCAAACCAAGGCATCCATTTTGTCGATGTTTTATGTGCTCGGCCTTTACGAACTTCAAAGGATCCAAAGGGCCAAAACGCACTTGACTTAAAAATATGATGATGTTTCACATGAAAGAGTAAAAGACCATCGGACAAATTGCCCATTCGACTAGTCTTTGATGGCCACCATGAAGTGGCCATAAACTTGGAATCACCATCGATCATTTTAAGTTAGGCATGACCAGACACCTATTGAAAATGATACCAAAGATTCTTTATTTTGAATCTAGGAGTTGGTTATGTGTGGGGAAAGCTTAGTACCCCCACAATGCCTAAAAATCGATATCATCTAACTATTTTTTGCTTGAATCTTGATTTCCTCGGTTCCATTTTTATCATTATTTAAACGTAACTCCCTCTAATGCATGAAATTTTATAAAGATACAAGTCCAGATTTTAATGAAAATTTTATCAACTATGCACCTCAGAGAGGTGAGAAACATAGGTTTTTTTTTATGAAAATTAACTCCGGATAGGTTTTTAAAATCAAATATTTCATGTCTCGCACTGGAGAGATACCAACACAAGATATCGTTTCATGATTTTGAAAATAATTCTTTTAAAGCATGAATACTCAAGCTCTCTATAAGAGGAAACATATTAGTAAAAAAGGAAAAAAATAAATAAATCACAGCAAAAAATAAACACATAAAATATATAAAAAAGGGATGATCGATATGTATCTCATAGTTATCTGTGATTATTGATGAATAACCGAGACGTCAATGTTGAGACTTAGTCAGATTCAGTGGAAATTTGAGGAGAAAAAAAAGATTTAATGACTTGGGGATGTCCCAGAAAAAAAAGTTTAGATTTTGGAAAGAATATGGAGAGCGAGGTTAGAGTATCCCCTAAAAAGAGTAGGGTTGAAGTATCCCCAAAGGTGAAAATTTGATGTCATTTTAAGGTAAAAGCGGGGTTGGAGTATCCCTTCGGAGAAGTAAGGTTGGAGTATCCCTAAAAATGGAAGTTTGATATTGGTTTTGAGTTAAAAACAAGGTTGGAGTGTCCTCTCAGAGTAGTAGGGTTAGCGTATCCCTAAAAATGGAAGTTTGATATTGGATTTAAGTTAAAAACAAAGTTAGAGTGTCCCCTCAGAGTAGTAGGGTTAAAGTATCCCCGAAAATAAAAATCTTCGACTTTAAAAAGAATGGTCATATTTCAAGAAAAAGAGAATCTTTAAAAATCGAGAGCCAATGGTTTGGCTAAAATGTTCCTTTTTTATTTAGCCTTGGTCCATGTCTAAAGGGCTTAGGCCATGAGAATGAGCCGAGTAGATCATGAGGCATTTGAACGTCTTAATAAGAGCATTTCAAAAATTAGGTTAGAAACAAAGGGCAGTGTTGCATCATTTCTCTTTTTGAATTTATTTTAAGCTCATTATGATGTCCCCAAGGGTAAACGAGGTACTGTTGGAAAGGTAACTCAGTGACGATCAATACAAAATTATTCTTATCCTAGAAAATTGCCTCCTAGATGGAAATATTTTTCACATTAGGGATTAGTTCGACACTTGCAGCATATGCAGGGAAAGTGGGGTAGTTGACTTTGAAAAATCATTTCAGACTCATACGAAATCGTTAAATCGTAAAAGATACCTTTACAGAAAAGCAATTTCATAAACTTTTGGTGAAAAATATGTAAAAAATCTAAAAAAATCATCTGGTGGGCCAAATCAGCCCAAACAGAATATAAATCATTGATTCTAGGGGTTCCAAAAAACAAAACTTCAAAAAATCATAACTCATCTAAAATGATCCAAGGGCAAGCAAGACACCATTAGAAAGGTAATTTAATGCCCTTATAGGAAAAAATGTCAGAAAATTTTTAGTTTTCTCAGACTTATTCAGACTAAATTCGAGCCATGGACATCTGAACATCCATGGCAAAAAAAAATGAGTGACATAGGCTTCATGAGCTCATCCATATAATCCCGAAGTAGTTTGGGATGATGAAATAGCCCGTTGACCATGCGATAAATACAAGGATTCTAAGCAAAGATCAAGGCATAAACAAATTTTGACACTAAAAAGGGTATTATATTTAAAAAAAATATTTTGCTTCTTTTAACCTTGAATCCCTACATAAGCAGCTTAATATTACCCCAAGATTAAAGTGTCAATTTGTGAAAAATAATAGACCAGATTAATCCCATTATTTGGGTTAATCTTAATCTAACTTAGGGTGCCTTCAAAAAAAATAATAGTATACATATATAGACATATATATATATATATTAGCACACCAAGCAAATATGATAAAAAATCAAATGCAAATATTATCAAGAGACATTTAAATGAGCATAAAATATGGCCTTAAGCATAAAAATGTCACCTTTATCACTACACCTTTTTTACATTTTTGTTGACACTTTATAGTTGAAGGTAGGGTAAGGTTTAGTGGCTGGTTCACTCTTCCTTCGTATTGATGGCCCGGGTTTGAACTAAGTTACACCACGTAATTTATTTCTTTTCTTTTTTTTCCTTCTTCTTTTTCCTTTCTTTTTTTTCTTCCTCACCTAAAACCAGACTACAGTAGGAAAAGAAAAACCCAAAAACTAACGATTGGTCACAGCACCCTTCATCGGTCATTGTTCATCGACAATGGTTGGCTCTTAAACTTCACCACTAGACTCCTTTTGACCTACCCTTTCTAAATTCAGAGTCAGATTTTCCTAAATCTTTTTAGATTTAAGAGAAGTTTAAACCTTTTACCTCAAATCTAGCTGCCATCCACTGTTGGATTGTTCTTAAACTCTAGTGTGTTTTTCCCTTCCGTATGAGCTTCTTTTTCACCATTGGGATTATCAAAATAAGCACCGAAACCTTTGGAATCAAAAAACCTCACTTTGAATATTTTATTTTTTTAAAGCTTGTGTTTGTTTCTTTTTGAAACTTTTGAAAAAAAATTTTTTTAACCCCCTTATTTTTTTTTTCTTTGATGGTTATATACACCAAGAAAAAAACTAAAACAGTTGGTGGTTTGGGGACCAGATCCATGGCAGAAGCTGCCATGGCTGGTTCTGCAACCATGTCAGAGTAGCTGCCAAGCTGAGCATGGCAGTTGTTTCCTTTTTTTTTATCTTTTTTGTTGCTTTTTATTTTTCATTTGTTTTTGTCATTTTATGAACAAAACTTAACTTTGGCGTGTGGGTCACAAGTGACCCTTTCCATAGAGGTGGCCTTGGTTCGAAACCTGTACCATTTATTCTATTTTTTGGTCTTTTTTGGCTTTTTATTTATTTTTGTCATTTCATGACATAAAGTCATGTTTGGCATATAAGTCAAAATGACCAAATTTATAAAATGGCCTGGGTTCGAAACCCAGGCCACTTATTTTTGTTTATATATATTTTTTGTATTTTTCCAAATAAGCCTAAACTGAAATGAATCAAGCCCAATTAATCCGAATCCAACAAACCTAAATTAAAAATGGCTAAATTATTTTGAATAATGAGTGTTCTAAAAATTGCCCAGATAAAATTTGGCGTCTATAGCTGCCCCTTCTTTAGCTGTTGCTAAGTATTAGGAACAGGGGAAAGATAAATAGACATCATTTTGTTCAGGCAGTGTATTAGGATATCTTTTGATTGGGAAAAAAAGGCTTTTTGCTCTTTGAGGACTTAAAATAAAGGGGGTGCCACCAGCTTGTGTGGGCTTAAAAGAAAAAGAAAATGTGTCTTACTCTTCGAGGACTAAAATAAAAGGGGTGCCACCAGCTTGTGTAGGCTTAAAAGGGCATCTTATTTTCTGGGGGCTAGAATGAAAGAAAAGGTCTTACTCTTTAAGGATAAAGAAGAAAACGTCCTGCTCTTTGAGGACAAAGAAAGAAAACATCCTGCTTTTTAAGGACAAAGAATGAAAAACATCCTGCTCTTTGAGGACCAGAAAAGCAAAAGGTCTTTCTCTTTGAGGATAAGAAAAAAAACATCCTGCTCTTTGAGGATAAGGAAAGAAAATATCCTACTCTTTGAGGCCAAGAAAAAAGGAGCCTACTCTTTGAGGATAAGGAAAAAAACATCTTGCTTTTTGAGGATAAAAGAAGAAAATGTCTTGCTCTTTGAGGACAAGAAAGAAAACATCCTGCTCTTTGAAGATAATGAAAGAAAATGTCCTACTCTTTGAGGACAAAGGAGAAAGGTCCTATTCTTTGAGGATAAGGAAAAAAAAAAGAGGTCCTACTCTTTGAAGACGAGAAGGAAAAGGTCCTACTCTTTAAGGACAAGAAAGAAAACATCCTACTTTTTGAGGATAAGGAAAGAAAAAGTCCTACTCTTTGAGATAAAAAGAAAAAAGGTTATGCTCTTTAAGGACAAAGAAAAAAAGTGGTTTTGCTCTTTGAGGACAATAAGAAAAAGGGTTCTTGCTCTTTGAGGATAATGAAAAAAAAGGTCTTACTTTTTGAAGACAAGAAAAAAAAGGTTTTGCTCTTTAAGGACAAGAAGAAAAAAGTCTTGCTCTTTGAGGACAAGGAAAAAAATGGGTCCTGCTCATTAAATACAAGAAGAAAAATGTCTTGCTCTTTGAGAACAAAGAAAGAAAAAGTGTTGGGATTAGATACCTTTCTTGTACGATTTTTAATGAGCTTGTGATGTCGAACGTACTTACCTAAGATTTTTCAAGGTTTTAGAAACAGAAAGTAGCATCTTAAGCTCTTTACTGATTTGCCTTTTATACAGGGATTGGTACCTAAAAGATATTAAATCTTGTAGAATGAATAAGAAAGCATATGCATGTTTAAATGATGTGAAAGTGGTGTTTCCCAAGGCATGATTCGTCAGTTTTGGGTTTTTCTCATATCTGATAAGGTGGTTTTTTGTCATGAAATCAAATAATTCATGTTAGAAGTCTCAAGCTGTAAAGAGTTCATTAGCAAGCATGAGTGGTGCTTTTTTGCCATTTTTGACTCTAAAAGCATCTTTGACTATTCAAATATGTTGAACCTTGGCTGTTTGGGTGCCAATCAAAGGACGATTTTAGCCTCTCTTCTTTATGCTAGGCTTTTCTAAAGGTAGAGTTTAAACACTTCTCAGGATACAAGATCAAAAAAGGTGGGATCAACCGTGGCCCTAAAGTTCATTTTTGGTCTTTAGACCTAACAAAGATTCTTGCAAAGTTTAATCTTTCCAAGCAATGTTATGAAATCCTGTTATCAGCTTTGTTTATTTATCAAGCATTATCAATTAAATGATAAACATGGTACAACATGGAATGCAGTGTTACGAAAAAGGTTTTGTAAGAAATCAAACAATTGTATTCTTATTCGATTAAAAATTTTTGAAATATAAAAGAGTTAAAAAAAGTCTTCTCGGTTGATTGGCTTTGATGCTAATGACATGAATTTTCCATCGAGTGCTTTCGGAGACTTTCTCTCAAGCAAATGATCCTTATGGTGTTGGCCAAATCATAAGAAGATTCCTCAAGTTGCCCCATGGTGGGATGAGCCTCAAAGTTGGTTAGTTTTCATTTTCTGAGTGCAAGTGTGGATGAGGCTTGGTCAGCATAAAACAAATGGGCCGAGTTATGATTTGGTGTCTAGGATTGAGTTATGAAAGTGGGGAAGATTGGTTTTGGGTTTGGTTACTTAAGTCACCCTTTAGGTTTTTGACTTAAGTTATTTTTTCTCTCTTTCTTTTTTGGAGAATGATGGGCGAAGGACTAATAGAATGCCCTTTTGGGTTTCACCATGCATTTCTTAACGGAATCAGAGTTCACAGGGTTGGGCAGGTCATTGCCATCCATTTTAGTTAAGATCAGAGCTCCTCTAGAGAATGCACATTTCACCACGTATGGCCCTTCCCAATTTAGGGTCCATTTTTCCCAAGCATCTTTATGGATCGGGAGAATTTGTTTAAGCGCCATGTCACTTTATTGAAACTGGTGAGGCTAGACTTTTTTATCATAGGCTCTCATCATGAGCTTTTGATACATCTGCCCATGACAGATGGCTTTGATTCTCTTTTTTTCGATAAGATTAAGTTGCTCAAATCAATCTTTAACCCATTCAGCCTCTTCAAGTTATGATTCAATTAAAACTCTAAGGGAAGAGATTTCAACATCGATAGGTTGGACAGCCTCCATGCCATAGACCAGGGAAAATAGAGTAGCACCTGTAAAAGTTTGTACAGTTATACGATAAACATGTAAAGCAAAAGGTAACTTTTTATGCCAATCTTTGTACATATCAGCCATCATTTTTACTATCTTCTTGATATTCATGTTGGCTGCTTTAACTGCCCAGTTCATCTTTGGATGGTATAGGATGAAGTTTCGATGCTGAATCTTGAACTGAGAGCAGACTACTTATGTCATCTTATTTTTCAAGTTGCATGTATTATCAGTAATGATTCATTTGGGAAGACCATATCTATAGATGATGTCCCGTTTCACAAATTTACACACGACAGATATACCGACATTGGCATAAGAAGCTGTTTCTACCTACTTAGTGAAATAGTCGATAGGAACTAGGATGAAACGATCTCCATTAAAGGCCTTAGGGGTGATTGGTCCAATCATGTCCATGCCCCACATAAAAAATAGCCATGGGGCTGTCATAACATGTAATGGTACTAGAGGGACATGAATCTTGTCTGCATAGATTTGGCATTTATGGCATTTACGGGCATAGTTGATGCAATCCCTTTCTAGAGTCAACTAGTAGTAGCCTGATCGCATAACTTGTTTCGCCATTTGATGTCCATTAGCATGTGCACCACAGATGCCTTCATGGACTTTCTCGAGGATTCTTTTGGCTTTTGAGGCATCCATGCACCAGAGTAATACCTGGTCGCAACTCTTCTTGTATAGTGCTTCATCATCCAAAATGAAGTTTGCAGTCATTCTTCGTATGGTTTTTTATCATTTTTAGTGGCATGATCTGGGTATTATAGATTTTTAATATACTGAAAGATGTCATAATACTAGGGTAAACCATTTTTTTCCTCAATATTCTAGCAAGATACTGGTGTTGAATGAATGATCATCTGAATATGGGCAACATCTGACTCTCGATTGACCTTAAACATGGATGATAAGGTGGCTAAAGCATCAGCAATTTGATTCTTTTCCCAAGGCAAATATCGAAAGCTAACATCATCAAATTCTTTTCCTAGTTTTGAGATTAAACTTTTATAGTAAGTAAGTTTGGAGTCACATGTTGGCCATTCCCCTTTCAATTAGTAAATAATAAGGGCTGAGTCTTCAAACACTTTAAGGTTCGGATGCCCCTTTTGATGGCGGCGTGGAGTCCGATGATGCAAGCCTCATATTCAGCTATATTGTTAGTGCAATCAAAGCTCAATGTTGTAGTGAAAGGATAATGGCTTCCTTCTAGTGAGATTAAAATTGCCCCAATTCCATGCCCCCAGTGCATTTAAAGCATCATCAGGAAAACATTGTCCAAGGTGAATCACTATTGGTTGCATCTCCCACTTCAAATATGCACACTAGGTCTTCATCAATGAATTAGAAGTCCAAAGGTTGATAATCATCCGCTGCTCGACTAGCCAAAAAATCTTAGATTGCACTACCCTTAATGGTCTTTTGATTCACATATACAATATCTTATTTAGAAAGTAGAACTTGCCACCTAGCCAATCTCCCGACAATGCAGGGGCTTCACATAAGTATTTGACGAGATCCAGTTTGGCGATCAACCACGTGTGTGGTATAACATATATTTTCTTAACCTTTTAGATGTCCAGACTAGAGCGCAATATAGCTTTTCTACTACTGAGTAGTTATTTTCACATTCTATGAACTTTTTACCTAAATAGTAGATAACCTATTCTTTCTTTCTCGAATCATCATGCTATCCTAGTACACAGCCCATCAAACTATCAAAAACTGATAGATATAAAATTAGAGGTCTATGTGGGATTAGGTGTATAGGGACTAGAAGGCTTGAAAGGTATTGCTTTACTTTATCGAAAGCATCTTGACATTTTCTATTCTATTCTCTGGATTTTGTTTATGAATGAGCCAAAAGATCGGGTCACATTTATTAATCAATTAAGCTATAAATCGGGCTATATAATTCAATCTTTCTAAAAAAATTTTCACCTCTTTTGGGGTTTAAGGTGATGGAAGGCTTTGAATGGCCCTAACCTTGTTAGGGTCTACTTTTGTTCTTTTCTCACTTACAATGAAGCCCAATAACTTGCTTGATGTGACACCAAATGTGCATGGGCAGGGTTTAACTTAAGCTAATATTTGCGAAAGCGTTTAAAGAGCTTCTGCAAGTAGGCTACATATTCATTCTCTCTAAGCAACTTGGCGATCATGTCGTCCACATAAACTTTGATATCGTTGTGCATAAGGTCATGAAACAATGTCACCATTAACCTTTGATAAGTTGCCCTAGCATTTTTGAGCCAGAAAGGCATCACTTTATGGTAAAAAGTTCTCCACATAGTCACAAAGGTGGTTTTTTCCATGTCTTCTGTCGCCATTTTGATTTGGTTGTATCCCAAAAATCCATCCATGAAAGAAAAAAGTGCATTTTTGGTAGTGTTGTCCACTAAGGTATCGATATGGTGTAAAAAAAATTATCTTTTGTACTAGCTCGATTCAAGTCCCTATAATCCACACATATTTGCACCTTACCATCCTTCATAGGGACTGGAACTATAATGGCCACCCACTCAGGGTATTTGGCAACTTCAAGAAATCCTGCTTCAAATTATTTCTTGACTTCTTCTTTGATCTTTAGTAACATCTCATATTTCATCCTTCTAAGCTTTTGTTGTACAGGTTTACACTTAGGTTTAAAAGGAAGTTTATGGACTATGATGTTGGAATTCAACCCAAGTATATCTTGGTAAGACTAGTCAAACATGTCTGGTACTTTTATTGAAGGTTGATGGTTTTATAGAGGTTTCAATTTTAACTTCCTTTTTATCTTCTTCTGTCCCAAGGTGAAAATGGACACAATGAATGAAATGCATAATGCTTCATCATTTTCATTGATAATACTTAACAAAAGGCACCTAGACAAAGGATCCTACAATGCTCTTGGCTGAAAGCATGTAGGTTTGGTTTATGGCATTACTTTGAAAGAGTTTTGAATAATATAGGGATTTCTATCTCAGTTCAGACACTTGGAATAATATCAGGCTTGAACCCTATTTCTCTTTTGTCAATCTGATGGGTCATCTTTAGAGCTTTAGCAACTCCTTGGAGGCATCTTCCAAGCTTTTTTTTGGCTCGAGTACTTTTACTGACTATTAGTTTTAAGCCTATTTGCATTCTTCTTGACAGATGAAGGTTAATCATAAGCAACCCTTCCTTAACATAAGTGGCATTGATGAACTCAAATGATTGAACAAAGTGTTCTGAAATGCCCTTATTAGGTTTCATAGGGTATCGCTTGAGGTAGCGGCAATAATATCTTCTTTTCCACCAATACTGACAACTTTGTTTCTAGTTACAAACTTTAATTTTTAGTGCAAGGATGATGGAACTACTCTCGCAGAATAGATCCATGGCTTTCCCAAAAGGTAATTATGTGATGAAGCAATGTCCATAACATGAAAGTCAACC
>JBBYHL010028282.1:0-10562 GCA_038381835.1 Adansonia madagascariensis
GTATCGATACTATGAACCATTGTATCGATACTATGAACCACTATATCGATACATGTTGATATGTATTGATACATTCCTTTATAGAATGCATGTTTTGGTCTTGGCAAGGTCTAGTATCGATACATGAGGTCCTGTACCGATACAGAGGCTTATGTATCGATACATCTACATATTGTATCGATACAAATGGGGACATTTTAAATTTTTGGTACGTTGGAGCATTGTATCGATACATGAGAACGTTGTATCGATACATTCAAGTAAAATTATAAAATTTCTCATATCTTTTGTCCCCGGATATCTTGGACTACGTCATTTGATGCCACATCTTTCCATTTACCTTTGATATGATCCCTAGGCCTTTTCGACATCCTCAAAATTCTTTTTCGCCGGGCGACGCTATCGCCCCCTCTTACGTGCATGCTCCAAATTATTAAAAATTAGCCCGGACAAAATAAGGTGTCTACACTTGCTGGGCTTTTTGGCTCATTGAATTGTTTATCTTTTTAAAATTAAGGCTCAAACTGCTTGTTTCTTTATAAAGGTTTTCGTGGAGTCATTTTTATGCGGACTTATAAAACCCTACTTTGGCTTTTGATGTTATTTATGTACATTTGAGGTATAACCTCTTTTGAAATAGCTTGTTTTGTTGTAAATTGGTATAATTGGGGATGTAAGCTATGTATCTATGACCTGGTTGTGGGATTTGTATAACATGCTAAGTGTTTTGGCTCGTATAATATAAGTTATAGTTTTGTTGTTTTAAGAACTCTTTAAATATCTATCTTTGTACAATCATGTACAAGTTTAGAATTAGATAAGGTCCTTAAATATTCATAAGTTAGTTTCTATGTTTTGAATCCTAGGTATATGATTTCATATCTATCAGTATGACTTATATAGCATTTTGGGGCATGACAAAGATTTACCAATAACTTAAGAGAAATGGTTTTAAATATACCACTATTTCAATACTTGTATTCATTTGATTTTATTTTCATTAATGATACGTTGAACACGATTATGTCATAAAAAAACGAATGATACAATTGCTCCTAAATTGATTACCTATTAGCAAAATTACCTATTAACTATTTCCCTTTTAATTAGCTTTTATTCACCAAATTATCCTTAATTGGTCCCTTAGAGTTTGCTCTCCAATTTACCTTTTTTCACTAAATTACCCTTAATTGGTCCCCTAATTTAGACCTTGCAATTCATATATTCATATCATATTCGTATATTTTATCGTGTTATAATCGTGTTTAAGGTTTTTTTTTTTTTACATTTATGCAAATTTTGATATGTTTATAATTTGTATTATATAGATTTTGAGAATGTAACTGTGTCATGTTTTTTTGACCTTATATATGTCATATTCGTGTTATCATATCAAATATTACTAGGTCTACCTTAATTTGTCCTTTAATTTACCTTTATTTACTAAATTGCCACCTGCTTATTAATTAAGGGACTATTTTTATATTATTATGTAAGATGTTATCCAAATTATTTTATTTTCATTGAAGTAAATATATTCATACATATTTACAAATGAGTATATCATATTATTTTTAAAATATATTTAAAAAAGTCTAAAAATATACATACTCATATCGTACATATCTGTATCTAGTAGGCTAAAATTAAATAATTCTTTTGGGGACTTTAACCTTACGGATATGAAATTAAAATTTTTTTCTCTCTTTTTGGTGCAATTCTTGTAGTCTTTGGATACCAATGATTTATGGGTTGCGTGCTTTAGTTGGACCTAAACTTTTGTCAACCCATATATCCTATTGCTTACAGTTAGAATTGTTAATAGGATAATAGAGCTGATTTTAGATTTGGACAATTTGGGTTAGATCAATTTAAGTTTTAAAATTTTTGGGTTCAATTCATTTTAGGTTCAAGCCACTTTAGGTTTAGGTTACTTCGGGTTTGGTCATTTTGGGTTTAGATCAAATTGATTTGACACTTGATTATTTCGGTTTAGATCATTTGGATTCAATTTATTAATTTTAAAATCAAATTAGGTCAAATTTAAATAAATTTTTGGTTGAGTCAAATTTAAATAGAATTTTATTGCAATATAAAAATAAATAATATATGAAAATAAATATAGAAATTGTAATTTTTAATAAAAATAGCTATCTGTTTGACCTAATTTTTGAATTCAAACGTAATGAAGTAAATTTTTTAATTCGAATATCCGTTTTGCTTATACAAATATTTAATTCAACAAATTTTTAGTAAATAACAATAACAAGCTGTGTATTATCTACTGAAATGTCATCAAGAACAATTTTTTATGTAATGAAATATGGAGGATAAAAAATTATGTATTTATATTAAGTAAAAATTAAAGGAAAATGATTTTTTCAAAAAAATTTCTAGAATGGATCTTTAAAGAAACTTGGAAGTGTCAATTGTTCTTTAAAGCATCTTTAGTAAAAATTATTAGTAAGTAGATTTATTCATGGGCCAGATTTGAGCTAGACCTAGACATGATATTAATGTCATTTAGGTTTGTCCCGGCCCAACTCAGCCTAAAATATGAGTAACCTTATGTAACCAAACTCATCTCAACTTGCAAAAAAAAGTGTTTAGGTTCGATTCGGCCTACCCAATAAGAATGAAGTCAAGTGGTCCGTGATCTAATCTTAAGAGAAAAAGAAATAAATGACCAGAGAAAGAGAAAGGAAACTTCAAACATAAAATGCCATAACCCCCCGATAACTTTAACATGATGTTTGGTTCATGGTAAAAGGCTATTTATTTATCCTATATTCTATAGGCCCACCACAAAACACTATTTCGGTTAAAGAAACGGGTGGAATAGCATAAGGCCATTTCAAGCCATATGCTGGAAGATGCCTAAATAACCATCCAATGCCTTGCTCTTCCCCTTGAATGGCTATTCAGGCAATTATTGGAATAAAAAAAATTACCTATTCTTCTTCAGATTGAGCCACGATAATATTTTCTCCTTTAGCTTTATTTTTACCTAACAGCCATTATTACTCTTTTCCTACTCTCATTTATTAGCTGTTGGTGTTATTATTTTCTTTTGTTTCTCTCGCTTACTCCTTTAGGTAAAATTGTTCATCACAGATTTTGTTTTTTCCTTTTTTTTTTTTAGATTAAAGATTGCCAACCTTTTATTGGCTTGAAATCAAAGAAGAAAATCATTTAGGAGTTGAAATTGGTTTATTTGGTAGTCTTTTTTTGCAACTAGGGTTCCATCTTTTGCAATAGTATTTAGTACTTTTTTTTGAATTTTTTATCTTTTTAATTTGTTTTTGGTGTGTGTAGGTGTTTAAGGTTTATTTGTTGGTTGAAAGTAAATTATGAAAAAAAACGGGGACTATGACAAAATTTCTTATCTGTGTAAACCATAAATTAGGTTAGATGTAATTTGGGTTTAGGAAAAAAATTATTAGAAATTGATTTGGGGCCTTCTTCTTTTTGTTTAGATAAGTTCCATAGTTAATAAAAATGGAAGCAACCAAACTCATATAAAACCCTTTTTTTGCTACCATTATCACATAGTACTGGATTGCTTCTTCTCTTTGTTTAGATAAGTTTCACAGTTACGAGCTTGATCAGATAAATATTTCTTTAGAATCAATTTGGCTTAACCAATATTTCCTTAAAACAGGAACTTCATGAAATTTAAAAAAGTGTTTGCAACCATGGATTGGACACTTTTAGGCATAAAAATTTTTATTTTTGGGAGGGATTAGCATTCTTAATTGATAAACACAATATTAATAGTATTCACTTCCAGTAAAGTGATGCAAAAAGTAGAAGCTCATTCATTTACCCCATAGACCATAGCTTAGCTTATTCTAATATGTGCTAAATTCCAAATCTCAAGTGACATCCCATTATCTATCCTTCCAAAATTATCTTTCATTATTGCTTTAAGAAAGCTATCTAAATTAAGATTTCAATTTAGCCTATCCCTTAAGTTTAAGGTCTTGTAACAAATGTGGAAAGTAATAGGTAGAGTTCTTAGCAAATTTGTAGTATGCATCTGATAAGTTCTAAGAGCCAATCAAGTTGATGGCTATAAATATCGTAAAAAAATATATAATTAAACATGCTTGTTATAGATGTCATTAAACCCCATAAAGCATAGCTATAAATCTTATTACATGTTATAGATAAAATACAAAAATGTGACTGTTATGAAATTTTTATTTTTACCATTCTTTTATGAATGATTTTAAGACATATTAGACAAATTATTTTTGTAATCATGGCTCAATTGTCTTTGATTACAAAATGTCAAAGGAAAAAGGATTGTGGCTATTCTGACAATATGGTTAGAGATGGGTGCTGCCATTAGTTGGTTCTTCAGTATGTTGGCAGACGTGTCTCCTTTACAAACATAGACTTTTATGTTAAGAGAGATTATGTTAAGTGGCTTGCACATGCTAGTGATGTAACACGTATTGAGCAAGTTAGGATGAATAGGCATACCTTTTTAAATTATGTGAGATGCTAGAAAATATTGGACGATTAAAGTCAACAGCAAACATGCTTGTAGATAAGCATGCAGCAATGTTCTTACATATTATAGGTCATCATTTTAAGAATAGAGTCATTAAACACCATTTTGATCTGTCAAGAGAGATAGTTAACCGGTCATTTCATAATGTATTAATTGTAGTTTTGTATTTGCAAGGTTTATTGTTTAAAAAACTAAAGCCAATTCCAATTGATTATACAAATCCGAGGTGGAAATGGTTTAAGGTATTCAATTAAGACACTATGTATATATTCCTTATATAATTGAAAATTGAATACGACTCGTTTATAAAAGCTTATCCATCTTCAATTGTAAAATTGCTTAGGTGTTTTAGATGGAATATATATTAGGATTAAGGTGCCAATGATAGATAAACCTATTAAAATTGACCTAAAGGATTCAAATCCCCTAGGTCAAGGATTTGAATCCTATATAGTTAATGTCCTTTTAAATTGGCTCATTTTTCATTTTGGCCCTAAATAACTTCTCCTCCCAATTCAATTTTCTTTTGTTATTCTCTCTAATCCCTTAAATCTCACAATTTTCTTCAAAATACCATTTGATTTCCCAAATTTTTAACCACTATAAACTCTTTGACTTTGATTTTTAAACCGTATAACACTAAACCGCCCCTAGATACCTCTTTTAAACTAAAACCGTAATAGAAACAAGATCAAGATTGTAGCAACCATTTAAGGCAAGAGCCACAAAGAGGAAGTAAAATATTCCTAAACCCCTTTATCTATTACAAAGAAGAACCAAAATCCTAGTGAGTATCCAAGATCAAGATCAAAATTTAGGAATTCCAATCATAAGTTTGAACTAATCAAAACTCAAAGATTGGGATGGTTTTTCTATCACTAGTATTTGGCCAAGAATTTAAGAAATTATGGAAAAAATAAGGGTATTAGGCACATCTGAACTTAATGAACTTGAATGTAATCCAAAATTTATGATAGATTTTTATTTAGGAATTTTCTTAAAACAAAATAAAACAAATGTTAAGCACATTCATTGGGATGAACATAGTTTATACATTTACTTAAACGAGGAAGAAATAATTATCACTCTAAATAATGTTAAAAGGCTTATTGGATCGTTTAATCAAGATAGTGCTTATAAACATCTAATGATTTTGATAATGCAATTAAAGTTCAGAGCAAATATACTGACTCCAATGGTGTTTTTGGGAAAGATGCAAAAGCAAGCTTGTTAAAGTCCTTAGAATTACACTTTTTGCACCACTTGTTAAAGTCTTTAGAAATACATTATAAAATTGAGACTTTGAATAGGGTCACCAAAGATGATTTGTGGTTATTAGATTGAATTTATAATAGTGTGCATATCATTCTTTTTATTTATATTTCTACATAAGATGAAAACTGCATTGAAGGTGGAGTTTGAGTTCAAAGTTGAATTTGCTAACAAGATACCCTTTCTAGATGGAAATATGATTAGCAAACTTGCAAAAGATAACTATTTCTAGAGATCAAGCTATGATAGGGGCTAATAAATGATGGTTGCGGTATATAGTAAAACCTCTAAATGGGATACAAGAAAGAGATTAGAGAATGGGTGAGGAAAAATAGTCCAAAAGAAGCTTTTAATGAGGGTAACTATGAAAATGAAGGACAATAGAAGGAAATGAAGATGTAAATGAAGGGTAGCATGAAGATATTCACAGAACACCTCCAGGGCAGCCTTTGTCTAGCATGTTACTCGATTTACTTACGCACATAGATGATAAGTTGTCCACCATGTCCATTTCTAGGGAGAATATGTTAAATGACCAAGGTCTTCGAATCAAAAAGATAGATGAACGATTTAAGAGCCTTAAGAATAGATTTTGAGCTAGGTTTGAATGAATGGATTCTATCTTAAGACAAATGCATGCTACCTATGGTGGAACGACTGTGACCTCTACTATGTGAGATTTATCTCAACAACCAACTGAACAAACTCAGAAACCAAGTTCGGGGTATAGCACTAAACACATGTTTACATATAGAAAGCACATACTAAGAATTACTTTGCAAGATCACAAGACTCAATCGATTCTGAAGAGATAGTTGACACAACTTACGTTATTTATACTTTTTCTTTTATAAATTTTTGGGATGTTAGGTTAAAGACGTTTGAAACTGATCATTAGATATTTTTTATGCCTGTTAGGCAAGTTCACATTTCTATTTGTTGAAGTTTGTGGCATTATTGAAGACCAATAGATTGGCCTTGGAATGTATTGGAAATATTCTTGATATAATGCATTGATTTCTCTACTACTTGAATGTTAAAAATGAATTTATGTCATGAACTAACAAAATGTTCGATATCCAAACCCTTTCTTTTTTATCTATGTCAAATGTAAACAAAATGAACTCACAAAAGAGCAAGATATCCATGTTTCCAAGCAATTGTAGAATTCAAATCTGGGTGCCATATCCAAATTCCAAGCAAATTTATATTCTATGCAAAAATATAGTATAATGCATTACAAACTTGGACTTATAAAGGCTAAAAACTATACATGCATTATGGAAATGTTTAGAAAATTATCTTTATTAATCTATCAAAATAGAGCAAATGTTTACAAAACAAAATTTCCATTTTCATTAACAAAACAGGCACTTATATGATGCGTAAATCCATTTCAATCATAAACATTGCAACACCATAACAACTAGTCAGGGCCATGGACATGTTTTGGCTACCAAGGTTGTTGCTTATTCCTCTTCAAAGGTTGTTTTGTTTGCATGAGATGAGACATAAGGCTGTATTATTTGAAATATTAAACAATAGCAAAAATATTGTCAAAGATAAAGAAAAAGACAGTAAATATATGCATTAGAAAATATAAACAAAACTTTGCAATTGCACTATCCATTTTAGCTAGCTTATTTGGCATATATATATATATATGATGAATTGATATTAGCCTGCCATTTGATAAGGATGGCATGGATTGAACACATTTATACCGATTGAATTGAAAAAAGATAAGTGAATAATCGAAGAAAGGATATGGTGAAGCTTGACACCAAGCATTCAACGTTTAACTTATGTAGGAAAGGCTAAAAACATTTAACCAATTAATAATTGATTATAAACTTATTTAGTTTAACTAGGTTCAATTTCAAACAAATATGGAAAGACCTGACCTACAGTCTTAACATGGCATCTACATTTGAGATAAAAGCCATAAACACATCAGCTTCATACATTAAATTCTTTTTGTGGTCCCCATGAACACATGAAACAAATTTCCACTTCAACCAATCAACTAGAATTAAGTCAAATTAATACTAATATTTATACTATTTGCAAGAGAGAAATAAATATTATACAATCTTAACTACAAAAGAGTTCCCTGGGAGAAATATCTCTTTTTAAGGTATGCTTTGTTTTTAAGTGCATACATTTGGAGTTCATTAAATCTAAAAGCCTAGATCTATTTTAATTAAAGGTAATTATGCCATCATCTTATGGGTTAAACATTCACCCATGCAAATAAAAGTTCTAGGTCTAAGCAAAAAATAATGGTTACTATTTATTAATGCAAGTTGTAATCATATTCAATCCAAGTATTCTAGGTTTGACAAGTATATGATGTGCATTCAGCTACATAGTTGTAGTTGAAGCCAATAGAGCTTTACATTGGTCAAGCATATTTTTCTCTTGAGAACAATTAAGTAGCCAAAATGAAAAGAAAGATGTAAAACAAAAATCAGCAATAACATTGCATGCTATTAGACCAACAAAGGATCAAAACACAAATTGTCATGAAATTTTTAGTCATTAGCAAACATATATGCTCTCACCATATATAAATCATTAGATATGTATCATATAAGTATAGTGAAACACATGCCCACTTTATATTAGCTTCAAACAATAATAACACAAAACAAATATGAACACAACATCCTATATATTGATTTCAAGAAATAATAAAAAACAGAACTCACTTAAAACAAAAAAAAAAATCATCGAAATTAAGGTAAATTGAAAAGTATCATCTTTATGAGAAAGTCTAGCTACTTAGCACTATTTTCCCAGGGTGATAAAGATCAAAACCAATGGTTGTGGGTCAACATCTAGTTCGAGCCCAGAGAGATTGATGGAGTTTAATGCTAGCTCTTAAACAGCAACGTGAGATTATGGATAGGTTCAACAAATTTTTGGCTTAATTTTATTGGAAAATCGTAATTTGGGAGAAAAAAACTCACCATTTTGGATTTTTTAAGATAAACTTTTGAAATCTCAAACAAATTTAAGTTGGAAAGCTATAGGGTTTTAATTTTTGTTGAAGGTTTAAAAAACAATTTATTTGAAATATGGGTAGTTTAGTCATTTTGACCTTATTCTTTTGTTATTATATTTTCTATTCACCCCAACCAAATATAAGAATACTATACCAATAATATTTCATTCCATTGAACCAAATCACTATTATGTTTCATTTAGCTCTATTTTATTCCCACAGTACAGCTATCCCATTCTAGTGAATCAAACGTACCGTAAAAGTTAGTGACATAATAAGAAAATAATAGGGTTAGGTCATTATTCCAAGAAAAGATGTAATAACCTAGAACTCTAAAAGCCAGCTTCACACCAAAAAAACTAGTTTTATAAAACAAAAAAAAATAGAATTATTACTATATTATATAATTATATAATTATATAAAAAATATATTGCTTAGGTTAGGTCAGACTCGGGCTTAAAATTATTTATCCAAGGCCTAACCCATTTAGAAATTAGGCTTTTAGTGTTACCTAAACCCATCTTTCAGACTAAAATTTTTATCCAAATCTTCTCAAATATCGTGCTAACCTATAGGTTTAGGTAAGTAGCTTAGCCTTTAAACAGGTCTACTAGTAGGGTATTGTCAAACATTTTAAGGTGTCTCAAAAATCATTTTTGCATAGGTGATTTTTTTCTAAATACACTTAATATAAAATTAAATCAAACATCCATATACTTAAAACTTGAGATCTCAACATTTCAATATATCTTTTTGTCACTAAAGATTCATTTGGATGGATGGTGACACCAACTCAAATGAAATTAAAAATAACTATAGCATTGATATTAGCTATTATAATAATGAGATGAAGTAATATAATAGTGATATTAATGGAATATATGTTTGGATTGCAAAGTAATAGTGGAAGTGAGGTAATAACAAAAAGTAAGCATTTAGGATATTAATTTAAGAGTTTATTATTAAATTATCTTTATGTATATTTTACTAATATATAACATTTAAAATTTTAACATATATTATTTATATATTTATTTATATATGTTAATTATTAAATAAGTATATAGATAAATTTATTGTATTAAATAAGTAATATAAAAATCTTAAATAAAAATATAAATAAACCAATAAAATAAAATAAGAAAATTAAAAATAAAAACTTGTTGAAAAAAAAAAGATAAGATCAGAATGCACAGTAGGACCTTGCCCATCCAATGAAAAACTTGAGGAGCAATGAAACTACATTACATAGAATGGCATTTAAATGCATCTTAAGGTGCAGTTGCAAGATTTTATTTCAAAAGCGCAAAGATTTCATAAGCACTAGAATAAGGTATCCCTGGCCCCTTTTTAGGATAAATCTTATGACATCTTGATAATATTTAGGGTAATAAAATTCGGTTCATTTAATGTATTTCTTATTAATTTGTTTCAAATGTAATTTTTTTTAAAAAAAAGTTGGAGCAAAACGATTTTGATAGACGTTTAATTTGCTCTTTTTGATTTTAAATTACGATTTTATCTCTTAAAATATTTTATATTTTTAATATATATTAAAATTTAATACTTATTTCAGTGTATATATATATATATATATAAAAATATATATATGAATACATTATAATATTTTTGGGGACTTCTGCCCGTAAGGCCCCAAGGCAACCGGCTTAGCCGGTTGCCTTTTTCTCTTTTATAATTTTTACATATATTATTATATAATAATACATAAAATTATTATAATTACATAAATATATTATAAGTTA
>JBBYHL010028293.1:0-10562 GCA_038381835.1 Adansonia madagascariensis
TGATACACCTAGGTCCAACATTGCTCTATCCACTTTCATACTACCAATTTTGCAAAGAATAATAAACATACTTGGATCTTTACACTTCGGAGGTAATTTTTTCTGTATCACCCCTGACACATTCTCATCCACTTGTATTTTCTCATTGCCAATTAATTTATGCTTTGTACTACACAACTCTTTAAGAAATTTAGCATAGCGAGGAATTTGTTTAATTGCATCAAAAAGTGGTATGTTTACCTCAACTTTGTGAAAAGTCTCAAGGATTTTTTTGCTGGTTCTCTTTTTTAGATTTTGCAAATCGACTTGGGAATGGAAGAGGTGGTACAAAAGTTTTATTTGGCTCTACACTTGGAGCCTTCATTTGCACATTTACAGGTCCAGGATTTTCTTCTTCTTTCTCAAGTTTCTTCTTCAATTCACGTTTTGATACTTCTATGTTAGGCTTCTTCAGCTCTTTCCTTCTTTGTAAAGTGATCGTGCTCGTGTTTTTGCTTTGGATTAACTTCTGGTTGGGATGGTAGCTTCTTATAACCTTTTAGATTTCCCCTACTCATCTTAGCCTCTAACTAATCTACTCTATTTCTCATATCACACATACTCATCCTCATTTCTTATTGAAATTGTTGCCTATTATTAGTAAGAGAGTGAAGCATATCTTCAACAAATGTACCTTGCTTTGATGAAGACTGATGTGGAAGAAAAGGTGGTCTAGCTTGATACTGCAATTGAAATCCAGGTGGCTTTACCGCATAGCTAAAATTTGGATGTTTTTTCCATCTTGGGTTGTAGGTATTTGAATGGGGATCATAACTTTGTCTTTGTGAGCCTGCAAATCCTCCAATGATATTAGCTTGTTCATTCGAATCATCTTGAAGCATTGGGCACATGTCAATTGAATGACCCAAAGTTGTACATATGCCGTATGTTTTCACCTGTTGCATATTCCCTATAACCAATTTTTTGACAAGAGATGTTAAATTATTTAATTGTTGTTGTACAGAATGTTCACTCACATCATCTAACCTTTTTATAGGGTTTGCCTGGAGCCAAATTGTTATGAGTTTGCAGCCATAATAGAGATCAACCTCTTGGCTTCTTGTGAGGTCTTTCATCTATCATGCTCCTTTCCATTGGTAACAACCCTTCATAAAAATATTAAATTAATAATTGTTCAAGAATCTGATGTTGAGGACAACTTGCACATAACTGTTTAAATCTCTCTCAATATTCATAAACAGTTTCTCCGTGAGATTGGCTTATGCCACATATTTCCTTCCTAATATTTGCAACTCTTGAAGCAAGGAAAACTTTTTTGAGAAATTGTCGCTTCATCTTATTCCAAGTAGTTATAGATCCCAATGGCAATTAGTATAGCCAATCCTTTGCTTTATCAGCTAATGAAAAAGGAAAGGCTCTTAGCTTTATCTATTCTTTAGTAACACCCTAAGGTCTCATTTTCAAGCGGACCACATGGAATTCTTTGAGATGTTTGTGAGGGTTTTCACCTGCAAAACCACGAAAAGTTAGAACTAATTGAATAAGTCCAGATTTTAACTCAAAAGGAACTTCTATATTAGGATATTTAATGCAAAGGGGTTGCTAGTTTAAATCTGGTGCAGCTAGCTCTTAGTAAGTTTTTTCTTAAACCATTGTTTCGTTTACGTCTTCTGGATCGCTAGATGAACTGTATGGCCAAATCTAATCCAACGATGATGATGTTGCCTCTATAGCATGCGTTTACCTAGTCTCCTTCCTTAATTGTCGAGCTGTCTTCTCAATTTTCAGATCGTATTGCAATTCACTTGCACAAGAAGAACGAGGCATAAAACGCACACAAAAAAATAATAAACCAATCAAGGAAATAAATCTTTTAGCACCAATTCCCCGGTAATGGGGCCAAAAATTGGTGGGTGTCAAATCCAGCAAAAATAATTTCCCTACTCTGATAAGATTTTTATATATAGTGATAAGTAGGATCGTCTCGACAGGGAATGGTAAGATCTGATTTCCTTACAAAATCAACAAAATAAAATGGGGATTTTATAAAGTCAACTAAAAATAAATGAAATAAATAAACTAAAGATATGTAGGACAAATTAAACTAAAATAAACATCAATATCACGCAAACACTAGCCAAAGGTCTAATCGCAAATTTTATTCTCACAACTGATCACAGATGCAAAGATATATTCATTATTCTAGAATAAATTGGTTAGGGGTGTTGGTACGACCTAACTCCCTACCCCTCCTTAATTATTCGATAATCAAGGTACGATCGTCAATTATTTCCCTTATTGATTACATAAACCCTAGATACGATCTTAGTGTTTCAATGTATCAATATCATTAATAATGAAAGGGAGATCGCCAATTCTAATCAATAAACTCACGTGCAGGTTTATTCAGATTAGATTATGAATTCTTCCTAGCCAAGTTAGTTGCCACTTTTATTAGAATAATCAAACAATTACGCATTTGATTTTCTAACTAACTATAAATTATCCTATCAATCAAATGCGATACTAAGCATTCAATCAACAACGAAAATCATGCTTATTAAGCATAGAAGAAAAGACAAATATTCAAGAATAACGAATAATATAAACACAAATTAAATCTCATAGTCGTAGAAAATCTAACTTTGATATAAAACCCTTGACTAGTTGAAAAGAATTTAGCCACACATTGTCTTCCTGTCTCATCATTCTCAAAATAAAAATATCTCTTTTAAAAGAAAAGTTAAAATCCCCTAATTCTTTCCCCTATTTCCTTTATATATCCATTACAATTTTCCCAAATCCATCTAATTTTGATCAATCCCAAATTCTCCTCAATTAGAATTCTAAATAAACCAATATTCTAATTTAAGTTGTCTGCCTGTAGAGCGTGCCCACGCAGTATCCACAACAGCTCTTTCTCTTCTCTTCTTAGGCTGCTCCAATCAACTCCTTTAAGCCATTTTTTCTTGCTCCCAAGCCTTTTTTATACCTTAAACACAAAAGAAAATAAGTTTCATCAGTTATAGCTCAAAAACTACGAAAAGATAAGAATTTAACAATTAATATCTCAACATTTATGTTCACTATCATTTATATTAAAATTTATATATTTTAATAATTCCTTAAATTTAAATAAAAATTATTTTTTATTAAATAAACAGTGATTCAAGCTGAATCAGCCTGACCGAATCACTAAAAATAAAACTAAGGCTCAACCAGATACAAGCCAAGCCTGTTAGGGAAAGCAAGTTGCCCAATCTTTGAACAGGTCTAATTGCAATGTAATTTTACGCGTAAAATTACTTTTAGAATGTAACTTTTTTCTCAAACTTTACATTTTGATTCATAATTTTGAAAACATAATTTCATTTGTAATTTTTTTGAATTTGTGTTCAAATTCATCCATCCATTGAATACCTTTAAAATTTGGATTAAATTTGTCAATGCTTTTAGATGCACACTGTTGAAAATTTTAAAGCAGATCAACGTGAAATTAATTCATGCAAGAGATAAGATTTTATGTGGTTCAAATAAAATCCTTTTATATCTACTGGATGGGAATGAAAAATCTATTGCAAATATAGAGATTACAAAGAATTCAAAAAACTAATAAATAAACACTAAACTTGAGCTAACGAACCCCGTTTCTATACTCTCTTTGTGTTTTAAGCACATGAAATATCTTTTATCCCATTAACCTAGTTCCCTGCATCTCTATAAACCCATCTCCAACCTAGAGATCCTATAAAGATTACACCTCTCTCATAATTCTAAAGGTTGGTACCTACTCTATATTTATAAAGTCAATTACTTGATCACCAATAAATCCTATTCACCAAGATTTCCTTCCTACTATAAATATTTACTTATTTGATAAACTTAATTGCCATGTAATTTTCAACTAATAGAATTACAACAAAATCTACACTAATTTCAATTAGAATTTGGGTCAAATATCTAATAATCTCTATCTTGACGCAAATTTCACTAAAACATTAGCCTTCAAGTAATCCCATAGTGTCATTTGGCTTAATTGGAAATAGCTCCACCTACAATTAGCACCTCATTACAGCAATCTCCTTTTGCATGACTCAAATCTCACGATTATAATCTGCATCAACAAATTCCCTGAAATTGGACAATCATCATTGCATCACTATTCATGATTGCTTCATGATGATTCTCGAACTATAACTTTGATATCAATTGAAAATTTTAAAACGAATCAACAAAAAATTAACTCAAACACGCAAAAGACAAGATTTTACATGATTTGGAGAAATCTTATTATGTTTACGATTGCACTAAACTTTTTTACTTTGAAAATAGAGTTACACCACAATACAACAAGATAGTTTATCATCCTTAAATAATAAGAAATTAGGGACACCCACAGAATTTAAAATTACAAACAAATCTTTTTTTAATTGGCTTGCCCCATGTAGTCCTATAAGTACATACCAGCTCCATTTCTAACAATCTTCCACTTGGAGACTGATCTTCAAGTACTCAATCTCAGCCATGTACCAAACTTCCCTTTGAATAGCTTAAAAGGCACAGTGCGACACCTCTTCGACAATTAACTATGGAGGCCAACTGAGGTAATGCACAACCTCAACTTCTCTACAATCACTATTTTCATCAACACATTTTTTGGATTCTCTGTCCCTTGTATTTTTTCAAGTGTCAAAGCACCACTATTCAATAGTCCATAAATGAAGAGATATTTCAACTGAATATGCTTTATCTTAGCATGAAACGCTATGTTCTTTGCGAGATGAATTGTGCTTTGATTGTTTCAAAAAAGAACAATACTTATTTATCATTTACGCAATTTCTTAAGGAAATTTTTTAGCCAAATCATTTCCTTGCTTGCCTCAGTAATAGCAACGTACTCAGCTTTAGTTGTAGAAAGAATTATTATTTTTTTGTAGTTGAAACACCCAATTCACAGTCGTTCTGCCGAAGGTATAAATATAATCCGTAGTATTCATTTGTTATCAACATCAGTACCTAAGTTTGCATCAACAAAGCCTTGCAAAGACAAGCCACTTTTTTCTAAAACAAAGTCCCATACTTGAACTAACTTTCGAAACCAAAGAATCCGTTTAATGGCTTCCTAATATTGTTTTCTTGGATTTCCCATGTATGGTCTCACAACTCCTACTGCATGTGCTATCTCAGGTCGAGTACAAACCATAGCATACATAAAACTGCCAAAGAGTGAAGTATAGGGAACTCTGGATATGTATTCAAGCTCCTCTTTATTTTGGGTGATTACTCCTTGGAGAGTCTGAAATGACTTGCCAAAGGAGTGCTAACCGCTCTGGCAACCTATACCTTGAACCTGTCCAATACCTTTTCAATGTAAATAACTTGCAACAGCTTCAAAGTCCCAACCATTCTATCTCAAACGATTCTTATCCTAAGAATTTGCTTAGCCGCTCCAGGATCTATCATTGCAAATTTGACTGACAATTGCTCATTCTACTTATTGATTTCTTGTACTGTAATAAGCATATCATCGACATACAATGACAAAATAATATAGCAATTATCAAAATCTTTGTAATTACTAATAATATTTACTTAACTGCCAAGTAATATCCAACCAATAGAATAATACAAGAATCTAAGCCGATTCCCGATCACAATTTGGGTCAAATACCTATAGCATACTTCTTTGAAAGATCATATGTGGTTAAATCAAAGATTTAAATAGCAGTCATAACGCGATATTACAATCTTTATTTTGTGACTTTGGTATGTTCAATGCCGATATCTACTGCAATTGAGCGTGATATCATTTATTTAGTCCATAAACGTAATTGAAAACACTCGTTTAACCTTACATGTATAAGAAAGAGTTAACACTACTAGCCATACACTGTCATTTTTAAAACCTCTTTGCATGTGTTCTTTACCCCAAAAAATGAGAAAAGCTATGAATAGCCTACCATGCGAGTCTCCGGTTATGCTAAAAGTAAGAGAAACCTCATTTTTTTTCTTTACATCTTCAAGTTGTGACACGAGAAATTTGATGGCTTAAAAAGGATCTTATCAACTTGTTCAACTTAAGATAAAAAGCTTATGGAACTCCACTTAAATGAAGGTTCCAATATTCAAATTTGATTTTTAGGTGTGAAGTAATGTCAACTTAAATTCCAATACAAGGTGACTGGTGATCCAACAAATAGCATGAAGGAAGATGGGTTATATTTATGTTAGCAATGCATCGGCTTTCTTTGGTGCCCTGGTGGGACCTTCCCATAATCTTTAATAAGTTGCAGGCTTAATGGAAACCCAAAGGCCAAAACTAGGAGATGCATGCCATCTTTGCAATAGATAAATAATCATATGGAAAGCATGAGCTATAACCCACAAGGGCTTTTGCTGTAGGGGTTAAAAACCATTGTCTTCGGTCCTGTTTAGCATTGCTATTAGTACAGCTTTTGAGGTTAAAAGTTATTTTTCACCACAAATGTAATGTCAAATGGGTAAAAAAGTTAGCTTTTATGTTTAAAATCATGATTTGATAATCCAAACAAAAAAAATCAAGAAAATAAAACTTTTGCGGTTTAGAAACTAGCTTCTGGATAAAATAACTTTATTATCCTCGTATCTTTGAACTTTTATTATTTTAAACATTTTTTTTTTTTTTTATATTTCAACTTCTCAAAGTACTTTTTAGACCACGTTTTTTCACCATTCTTTTTAAACACACTTTTTTCAGCCCGTGCTCTTTCTAAGAGCAATGCTAAACTAGGCCTTAGTAAAGCTAATAATAGCTTACAGATTCCCAGATGAATAAAGAAAAACTGCAGAATTGAAGTCTTTAAATATTGACAAGATGTAACTATAAACAGTCATAAGGTCTGAACCAAAGCTTTAGTTTGATCCAAATCCTGTAGCCCAACACTATGATCAACTAAGGTGAACTGAATTGAACATGTTCCAAGTTATGAGTTTATTTGGTTTGAAGTTATAAGTGAAAGTAATGCAGTTTGGTTATCAATTTACTATATGAGTACTTCCTTCACTGTTACACTTCTTGAGTTTTGGTTTCTAACAAAAGAATTAGCATCCTAATCATGGCCAAATTTAACTTCCATTTGGGGAATAATTCTGAAATTTTGGTCGGAAATATGATGTATCTTCTTGTAAATGATGTGCCAGAAAAACCAAAACAAATTTCTTTTAATTATACAAAGAAGAGATTAAATAATATGGCAAATTAGAAAGAAAAAGGGAATAAATTATACTTGCTAAACATCCAAAACTAAGAACAAACTGTTGGAACTAGGGCTGAAAAAAAAAATTAAAAATGAATTCAAATTTTAATGTATTGTTTGATTTTTATTGAATTTAATCCGATTTCTATTTGGATCATAATTAAATATTTTCAATTCGATTTAACTTTCTGTTCATAATTAATTATTCAAACCAAATTGAATTTTATATTTTAAATTTTATAATATAAAAATTAAATATTTTATTCCTAAATTTGTGAAACAAAAAAAAAATAAAATATACTAAAAATTGTCTTTCAATTTTAAAAGACCGATAAACCAAACCAATCTAAACTGATGAAATTCAAATAAAATCAGTTTGGTTTTATACGATATTCTATTTAGTTTCAATTCAGTTTTTTGCAAAAAAAAAAAAATCATAATACTACATTACTATACCAACAGTAATTTTTCCTAAAACCTAACTGTTATCACCCAAGTTAGAATACCATATAACGTTCAGTAACATATAATTCTTGGTGGTAAGAAGCCTTCTTCTACTTACTAACTAATATATATATATATATCCCAAAGCAGAAAAAAAAAAAGAAAGATAATTAGAATACGAATTGCCAGTCTCATATAAGCAATTCTTTAAACATACTATTGATGACTAGTGAAATAAATAAAAATAAGGGCTGGTAAACTGCCAGCAGTGACCCAATATTTCAAGCTCAAAATCAAATGCCATTTAGAGCTGACATCCAAAAATTACAAATGCAATTCAGCATTAGATCAAAATTAAGGTCATCATTTTCTCCTGATTCTTAGCAGAAACACTGAAGACAGCATGCTTATTACGGAAACATCGATAAAGTTACAGAACCAAGAACCCTACAAAATGAATAGGAATGCCAACCTTAGGTAGTTTCCGGAAACTTTGGTTGTGTAAAAAGTACCAAAAAAGTCTGTGATTGCCGAAGAAAAGTGATGTTCCATTGACAAAGTAAAGCAAAAATAATCTAATAACGGTTCCAGTAGGTCCTGCGTCTGAACCAGTTGTAGTCGGGCAAACACTGGATGGGGCCCATTGCAGCAATTGCTATATCCTGCAAATACCAAATGTAAACTGCATTACAAAAATTATGTCCTCAGATTTCCATGTCTCATCACACCAAAATCCATTAGCTTGAAACCATTTCGGTAAAACAGGAAGAAAAAGTGAATAGTAAAAGCTAGGTTGGGCTGCAGTTCCTACCTTGTCAGAGATAAATCGGTCTGCAACACGTTTAATAGTGCTTGGGTCAACAGCATCAATCCTAGCAAATAATTCAGCAAATGGGATTCTCCGACCATATGTAAGTAGCTGCAAGGATGGGAGATCAAAGCAAATAAGTAATTGAAATGAGTAATAAATGATAGCATATGTCACGTCCTGCCATAAAATCTCAACCATGGGTACTATCTGGTGTATATGTTAGGCAACAAGGTCAGCATGACACCAATTCGGTCTTTGAGATCATACGATTCTGTATGAGCATAAGAACGTCTGTTCAAAGTCATTTAAGTGTGATGGCCCAGCCCAAGATCCAGCCTACTCCCTCAGGAGTGCTTGGCATCCCTTCAAGCGCAGCCCAGTGACCCTTGCCCACCTCAGAAAGGCCTAACGGTGCCACCCGTGACCCTACCTCCTCCTTCAAGAGCACTTGTTGTGACACCACAATACCAGGTATAGTCATCTTTGCCCCACAGGCTTCAAGGTTTTATCACCCCTCAGGGTGTGCCTCTCATGGCTTGAACCTTGAACCTCTCACTTTAACGGTCCTAAAGCCACAATTATGCGCGACACCAAAAGCTCTCAAGGGAGTAGGCAGGGTCAAAGGTGACGCCATTAGGGCCCTGAAGAAGGCAAGGGTCAGCCGGCCACCCGCAAAGGGATGCCAAACTCACCCAAGGGAGTAAGCCGAAACTTGGGGCTCACCCATCACATTAAGAATTCCCATTGAATCATTTAAAACTTATATTTACTTAAAAACAGCTTATGTCCTGCCACAAAAAAAAAAAAAAATGATTGCTCCCGTGCACCATTGGAATTAAAAATCCTTATAAAGTTGGAAGAGATTGTACCTGACGCCCAATATCTTCAGCTACAGGACTAGTTCCGTCTATGTGAAGCATCAACGATGACTTTAACTGCACCCCAAAAGAGAAAAAAAAAAAAAAAAAGACAAACAACAATAGTTGCTATGATTAGGGTGAGATAGATTGATTAGTTATTGACAGGCGAAACAAGAAATGCACTATTTATAGGGAACAGGCCTTCATTCCATTTCCATATACAGCAGTATGTGAGTGTTAACAAGCAAGAATGCTTTAAATAGTGAGAGGAAGAAAAGAAACACGAAAGCATAAAAAGATATCAACTAGGACCTATGTTGTTCTGACTTTTCATTTTTCTTGAAGTACCCATGTCAAACTCATTTACGGATATGGTTTGAGGACATGACTATCCTAGGACCCTCCAAATACATGGAAAAACATAGAACATATTAAACATACATGTGTTGAACACATACCCGTATTCAACACTCACACCCAGGTTAGAGTAACGTAGGCTAGGACATGCATCATAGTGATATTTTAATAAGAACAAGAAAAAAATTGTTGCATTATTGAAAGGGTATAGTTTCTCCAGAATTTGCAACATAAAATGATTGATATTAAAAAATTAAAAAAATAAAGAACTACATCAAACAAAATCTATATAACAATTAACGTGCTCTTAAACAAATTCTTTGCTCACTGCTGAATTAGATTCAGTGCATGTTATTAATGTAGAATGCCAAAATGACCTAGGCAACTCATTTTGTACTATTGGCAACACTGTTAGAAGTTCTTGGAAGAATACATAATGTCAATATATAAAAATTAGTAACTACCAAATATAAAGAAAAGATAGCAGCATTTGTAGCTACCTGATTACGGGCACGAATGACATCAGCTTCTGAAACACGATAAGCTAGCTTGGTTGTCTCATACATAATAGCGTAAGCCAAATCATCCAAACAATCAGGCTGAAAACAGAACATAAACTTAATATTCCATCATACAATAAATGGTATAATAATATGCAAAGGAAAAAAAATAACAAATAAAATAGCATACAGCGAAACACCGCTGCTCGCTCATGCAATACAATTTAGTTAAACCAACATAAACATGGGAAAGTGGAGTCAACAACCAGATAAGATGGTAAGGCCACTAGACAATGAATTAAAATAACTACAATGACATCGAAGAATATGATAAATTTATAAGTAAAAAATTCTG
>JBBYHL010028303.1:0-10561 GCA_038381835.1 Adansonia madagascariensis
AAACCAAATGGAAACAAAATATCATATTAAGTGTAATCTTTTGTGATATTCGTTTTCATTTCAACTTCTTTATGTTTTTGTTTTCTAATAAATTGCTGGCATCAATGGTAAAGCTCGAAATGTCCCAAGATCATGCAATCGCCGTTTTCAAAAGTCTAATTAGACTTTCTTTCTTTCTTTCTTTTTATATCGCAAATTCTTGTCAAAAAATTTTACAAAAATTTAAAGGAGTCATTTTGAGTTTTGAAATAGAATGAAAAAAAAAAAATTGAAATCAAGAATTTCTATCTAAAATATCATCAGTGAAAATAGATGAAATCGAGTACAAAGAATTTGAATTATAATATGAGTATTTTCAAATTTTGGAAGTTATTAAATGAAATATGAGGTAAAGTTCATGTCATAGACTCCGCAAATCAAATACACAAGAAAATATAGAGATTTAAGAAGAGAAGAAGAACAGAAGATAAAAGAAGGGATGTTTTTCATTCTTAATTTTCGCTTGGACAATATGATATATATATATATATATATACTCTGTAAGTATATTAGTTTCTCAGATTGTTTCTATAATTGCATTTGGAGATAACTGTTAATATTGATGGCAAATAAAAGTAATTCCTAACATGAAACTAACTCACAAGATTACGCCAACTCAGATGCTAGTTACATCTTCCCATTATGCTTTTCTACTGTTTGCTAAATTGATTAATAATTCCTAACTTGACAGCTAGCAACTTCCTCCAATCTTCTAATTTAGGCTTTAGCAGCCGTAAGACTCTCAGCTCAGCTCCTATATACTTCTTGTTGATGTCTTTTCAGATGGTTAAAGATGACGGATGTTGAGAATGACCTACAACACAACAAAAGATTAGAGGGACGCCGAAGTTGAGATTTTGGAGCACACTCCAATACTTAAGTCAATTAAGTGTCCAAACAAAAACAAGGAAGTAGCAACAAGGTTGAAAAAAGGGATTGTAAGAAGGCCTAACTTTAAACTTTCTTGGTTTTTTTGTACCTGGATACACTTGAGGGGCTCGTATAGCCTACTTCTTGTTCGTTGTCTAGCTGGCTAACTGCTATCCTGTTTGTCCTTTAGGTACAGTGGACATATAGGTCATGCGACATCTGTCAAGGAAATATACAATGATCCTTGTTAGGTGGTTCAAAATAGGTGTCAATGTTTAGGATATATTACTCTATGGTCTTCATCAGATGGTCTTCAATAAGTGTCATTGTTTGAGGTAGAGTGCTCTGTGGTCTATACTAGATGACTAGTTATAGGCAACTAGATATAACAATTGCTCCCTAGGATTAAGGGTAGTCATTGGCATCAGATGGCCTAATCAAACAAGCATTTTTTTTTTGCGCATAATGTAGTTTATAGTATGCTGATCTAAAAATAAGTATGTCACATGAGTTAATGTACCATGGTTAGGTTGGCAGGAACTTTTTGTGATAACATCTTGATTTGCTCATATGGTTGGGTTAACCAATTTAGTGTAGAGATGCCTTTTGACTTGAACTTGTGCTTAGGTTAAACTGCGTATTCGTGAAGAAGCGACTCAGCTTAATCTTGTAGTTAGGTTGATTGATGTGTTGTTGAGGACATGACTCGACTTGGACTTTTAGTAAGGTCGAATGGTTTATTGTCAGGGATGTGGCTCGACTTGGATTTCTAGTCAAGTCCTTTGGTCTATTATTGAAGACATGCCTCGACTTTGAGTTCTAGTCAGGTCGACTGAGGTCAACTGATATATTGTTGATATGTGGGTTAACTTGGATTTAAAAAGACACATTTTAATGCTTCTTTAGGATTTGTGTTGCTTTCGCACATGGGCACGTTATAATGCCATGTGCCCTTCTACCTTTGGCTTGTGTGTGTTAGGGGTTAACTAGTGCGTATTATATTGTATTGAAAGGTGTCGCAACGTGGCCTGGATACGGATCCTAACCAAGCTCAACTTAAATGGCCTTTGCTCATATATTTATTAAATTTATTACTATTTTATGTTTTCTTATTTTTGTTAGCCGTATCATTATTGACATCTTCTTATTGTTGGGGACTAGGTGGTCGAGATGAATCACTCACTCGACTTAACCTAAATAGTCATTATGAAATGACTATTTATTTGGAGTTGCCACCAATCTATTTGAGTTAGGTGAGATTGGTCACCTATCGGAGTTTGTATTTCAAGGGTTACGAAACCCTAGACTGCAAACTCCAAGTCCCGCGATCATACCAAAGATCATATAAAAGGGTCCGAGAGTCGGTTTCAATCACAAGTAAGGATCGACCCTCTCGTGATGCCTAAAAATCGGTACCTTATTAATTACGTGTTAACTTGAATTTTAATTTTTATTTGGCTTCAATATGTGGCATATACTTACAATTCCCGTATTGTTAAAATAAGATTTTATTATTCCATGAGAGAAAATCAAGGTTTTGCATTTTAAAAAAAAATCGAAACGTCCTACACACCTTCACTGGAAAACCAATGGGACACAATTATTCCCTTTTATACCCCAACGGAGAACCAAAGGGAAATCAAAGGTTCTACAAAATGTTTTTCACATCCTATTGGAGAACCTGGTAGAACGTGAACGGTTTTTATTTGTATAAAGTTCCCATTTTCCATTTTGAAAAGGGTACCTCGTCATTAGAATGATCTGTAAAACCCCTATCACATATGGGCGAAAGGAATTTCACACACCTCTCTAACTCCGACACATTGCCTTTATTTTTCAAAGACATACGAATTTTATTTGAAACAAAAATAAAGGACATATGACTCAGTCTGGACACTGAAATACTAATTCGAATCCAAGGACTAAAAGATAAAAAAAAAAACGAACCTATCCTTAAAGTATACGTTCAGCATAGAAACACCCGGTGGTTACTTAAAACTAGGTTTTAAGAACAATTACAATATCCTTCAGGCTTACCGTCAACACTAAGGCACCCTAAGGAAAATTAAAATATTTTTAAGGCTTATCATCGACACTAAGGCACCCTAAGGAAAATTAAAATATTTCTAAGGCTTACCGTCGACACTAAGGCACCTGGCAGCTACTTAGGATCAGGTTCTAAGGAAAATTAAAACATTCTAAGGCTTACCATCGACACTAAGGCACTTGGTAAAAAAAATTAGAAAACTACTCTTGAGGTATGTCTTCGACATGAAAGTAACTCGGTACCCCAATGGACTCAAAAATAACCTTAAAAGGCTAAAGGAACATTAAACTTTCACCTTTGGCATAAAAGCATCTCGGTGAGAAAAATTATGAAAATGCCCCTAGGGTATACCTTAGACATGAAAGTATCCCGGTACCCCTAATGGACTCAAAAATAACCTTAAAAGGCTAAAGGGACCTTAAACTTTCATATTTGGCATAAAAGCAGCCCGGTAAGAAAAATTATGAAAATGCCCTCAGGGTATACCTTCGACAGAAAAGTATCTAGGTACCTTTAATGGACTAAAAATAACCTTAAAAGGCTAAAGGAACCTTAAACTTTCACCATTGGCATAAAAGCATCAGGTGAAAAAAATTACGAAAATGCCCCTGGGGCATACCTTCGACATGAAAGTATCCCGGTACCCCTAGTAGACTCAAAAAGACAAGTAATGATGATTCTTACTCTAAATGGGTAATTTAGATTGCCAAAATGACCTAAAGTATGAAAATTGCTAATGGATCCCTAAATTTTCAAAAATTATATTTCGTACCCCAATGGAGAACCAAAAGAATAGGAAAGGTTTATATATTTTTAGCACTTCATCGGAGATGGGATGCTAAAAATATTTAAAATAATCTAAATGAATGATTTCAAGCTAAAGATACCATTTTGTCCTAAAAATACTAAATTTCCCCAAGAGTCCATCAACTTTCTCGATTTTACACTTAGGTACCTAAGTAAAAAATAATAACCTAAATCACCACAAAATATAATTAATCAGGTAAAAATTAGCATGTAAATCATGAAGAACATGCACAAGAAGGTTCGATCAAACACCTTTGACCAGAAAACAAAAATTTTTCATTATTTGCAAACTAGCCCCTAAACTTTAAGAAATTACAAAATACCCCCTAAAGTGTGAAAAATACCTGAAGCATGGTATGAAATACCCAAAATTAGTTTCCAACTTATTCATGAAGCTTTTGGTCAAATCCTTTGACCAAAAAAAAATAAATTTCTATCATTTGCAAACTAGTCCCTAAACTTTTAGACATTTGCAATTTACTCCCTAATTAACTAAAACCATCATGAAAACACATCATTAAAGCATGAAATCATCTTGGAATCAGCAGCAAAACATAGCAAAAATACTTACTAAGATTCAGCCAAACATATAGGTCTAGAAATTTTTTTATTTTTTATGAATTAGCCCCTAAACTTTTTGTATTTACAAAATGACCCCAAAAACACACATACAAGCATGAATTTTGGCCAACACCTAAACAACCTACAAATCATCTTTTCTGAACTCTATAATCACATAATATTCACATTTCATTTAACACGAATTAGCACATTATATGAAAAAATTACAAAAATAAGCACATAAACATGTAATTTCACCATAATAACAAGAAAATACTAAAAGAAATAAAATATGTATGAACATATATATGACAAACACAACACCAAAACCAACATCATATCAAAATAAACACGATTCATGAAGAAAAATAATTTACTAACAAGCAAAAAAGAAAAAAATAGAATAATATCAAGGAAATTAGTTCATGGCCATTATGCTTAGTCTTTCAACATGGATAAAAAAAATCCATGAACCTAAGCACATTTTTGGCTCACCAAAGAGAAAAACATGTATCAAACAAACAAAAATTCAAAGATTAAAGTGGAGATTTACCTTAACAAAGCTTTGAAATAATTTTTTTCCTAGTATTTTCCTTTTCTTTTTAACACTTTTTTTTGCCTTCCTAAAAACTCTATAAAAAAAACCCAATGAAATAACATAGTGGAGGATTCGGCCCAGGAGGATTTTCCCTCCTTGGCCAAAAGTTTAATAGGTTTTTCTCTCTTTTTTTTTATATTTTTTGATGTTAAGTTTGCTTGTTAGGTTAGAACTAATAAATGTTGTGTCATAAACCTATACCCTTGTCATTTTAAAGTGATGTCATTCATGACATCATTGATTGCTAGAGATATTTTGATTGATATTTATATATAATATGTAAAATTATACCATAAAAATTAATTAAAAGATTAAATTGTAAAAATTAAAAATTATATTTTTTTAATAAAATTTCAAATGATCAATTTAATTCAATTTAATATTAAAAATAAATTTTTTATGTACAAAAAAAATTTAAAAATAGCAAACTTGTAAAATTTTATGAGAAAAACCTTTATCAGGGAAAAATTGACAAATATGAAAGAGAACTCAAAACTTATAAAATAAATTGATTTTTTTACAAACTAAATTAATATGGATTAAAAAATAATATTTAAATAATTTTAAAAATTATGACATACAAAAAATCCTACTAAAGAAATTTACGAAGTAGAAACTCTGTATTTCGGTAATGAAAAAAATTCTAAAATTCATAAAATAAATTAAAATTTTCAAAGCTGATTTTATGGGAGTTAAATGCCAATATTAAAGAATTTTGATGTTTAAAACTCGAGAGGATTCCACCAAAAATTTTATGAGTAAAGAAAAACCCGTGTTTTAATATAAAAAAAATTACAAAATTTTATTGACACTGAAGTAAAACAAATTCAAGACTGCATATTATTCAAAACATTAATCTTTAAAGTGAAGAGAATGAACTTGCAAAATTTTAAAAATAGATCAACAAGAACCAAAAGTAAAATTCACGAGCACGATACTCGTAAGACTATAAAGTTCGAAATTAATTTATAAAATTTACAATTTGACACTTCATGGTAGAAAATGCCAATACATATTTTTCCTTGAATATTCATGATTTTTTGGGGTGAGAATTGGCATAAAACCACACCAGTGTCGATAAAAATATTCGACCATCAATTTCTCGAGTTTTTCAAAAAAAATCTTAGAAAATTCTTAAAAATAAAAAAATTGACTGTGAGATCATCCGCAGACGTAATTTCGAAAATTTGTCAAGAACTTGTTTAAAAATAAAAATTTTTCCTTTAAGGATTCGTCCTTTATACCCAAAAAAATTTTTCATCATGTGCATATACGTTTATTTACATATGACTAATTAAAATTACAAAAATGTGAAACCCCTCTGGTGGAAGCTGACCTTCATCAGAGTAGCAATTACACTTTTGTTTTTGGATATTTGAGACTTTCGGGGACAGACAGCCCGGACGAATTTAGGTGTCTATAGCTGCCACTCTTTGTCCGTTGTTGAGAATCAGGAATAGGACAAAAACCAAAAAGACATAATTTCGTTTGGGCCATAAAGTTCAAGAAAATTTAGATATAAACATATATATTAGTGTTTACTGATTAGAAGGGGAACTTTCAACCTACAGTGAAATTAAAATTGAAAATGAGTTGGTTGGGGTGAAAACGCATGAACCAACTAGTAAGGCAAAATGACTGAGACCAAACAGTCAAGTCAACAAATGAAATGAGTTATTTGAGACAAGGTTGACAGGTAGACAAAAGATACAAAGGTAATACCTAAGGTTAAACGTAACAAGTTCAACTAAGGCTAAACCATTATGTCGAACAAGATACAAAAGAGAGTTTAACCAGGGCGAAACCATCACGTCAAATGATAGTGAAAGGAAGTTTGACCAGGACTAAATGATCACTTCAAACAAAAAAAATAGAGTTTGACCAGGGCTAAACCATTACGTCAAACAAAAGCGAAAAGAAGTTTGACCAGGACTAAACCGTCATGTCAAATGAAAGTGAAAAAAAAGTTTGACCAGGATTAAACCATCATGTTAAACGAAATACAAAAGGGAGTTTAACTAGGGCTAAACCATCACGTTAAATGAAAGTGAAAGCAAATCTGACTATGGCTAAACCATCGCATTAAACGGAGGTGAAAATGGAGTTTGACCAGGGCTAAACCATCACGTCAAATGAAAATGAAAAAAGTTTGACCAAGGCTAAATCATCACGTCAAACAAAAGTGAAAAAAAGTTTGACCAGGGCTAAACCATCATGTCAATTAAAAGCAAAAAGAAGTTTAACCAAGGCTAAACCATCACATCAAACAAGAGTGAAAAGAAGTTTAACCAGGGCTAAACCATTATGTTAAATAAAGGTGAAAATGGAGTTTGTCTAGGGCTAAACCATCAAGTAAAATAAATATGAAAAAAACTTTGACCAGGGCTACACCATTATATCAAACAAAAACAAAAAAAAAGTTTGACCAGGCTAAACCATTACATCAAATAAAAGTGAAAAGAAGTTTGACCAGGGCTAAACTATCATGTCAAACAAAAGTTAAAGAAAGTTTGACAAGGACTAAACCATCACGTCAAACGAAAGTGAAAGAAAAGTTTAACCTCAAGGTCCAAAGTTTAACCAAGTAAAAAGTAGCAAAACTTGATCGAGTACAGCCAAGTAAATAAGAATTTGATTGAGTACGATTGATTGGAGACAAACCTTGATAAGGTTATAGTAATCTAATATTTGAGATCTTTGAGGAAAGATTCACTTACCTTTTGATTTTGAAACAGTATCCATTCTGATAGTTTTTTCTTGCTTCCTTATTTTAAACCTATAAATTACATAATTATGAATGTGGATGCATGATGAATGTGTGTGGATTTTCATGATTGGATTCATTCCTTATTTTTTCTAGTTTCCATTCATTTTCTTTTTAAATAGTGATTTAACCCACTTCAAAAGCCTAAAAACATCCTCAGAAAGCATAAAGAATCTTTCTAGCAGTAAGAGGCCAGCCTTGAATCCAATGTTGTCTTTACAAAAACAATTGTTCTTGCCTTTTGAGGAATTCGAATTATGATACACCAGCATCATCTAGTAACTGAAAGAGAATGGTATGATTAGGAATGTGTGGGGCATGCCACTTATGGTTATATGATGCATCAATACCTTTAGTGGTTGAGGAAAAAAGGTATGATTGAAAATGTAGGGGATGTCCCTGCTCCAAGAGAAAACAAGACTTTATGATGCATCAATATCATCTAGTGGTTGAGGAAAAGAGATATGATTGAAAATCTATAGGGTGTCCCTACCCCGATCCATCTGTGGTTTTTAGAATGTAACAAGGACCTAATATTTCTATCAACTCCCTTACCAGCCAAAACAAAATGATGAATATCTTTTTAAATGGTTGAGCTTACTTCATCGTCAAAATTCTATCTAAGACCGTTAGTTATCCACCCTTAACGCTTCTTAGAATGTTCGAAGGAATTAAGAAGTGAACCAAGATTTTCATAATGTTCTGACCTCATTCCGAAGTAAATCAAAGAAATTAGTATGTTATCTATTTTAATCCATCTTTATTTCTTTAAGTTGTTAATTATCATTTCGTAAAAATGCTAGCATGATCGAAAAGATAATCTAACAGAGGTTGCATTTCAAAGAAAGAAAGTAGAATGTTGGCTTTTTTACAAAAAAATAAAGGTAAAATGCCTAAGAAGAGATTCAAAAAGATAATGGTAAGTGTCGAAGAAAAGGTCTGGACAATTGAATTCAGATATTTAAAGATTTCTTCTGAACAAAATATCTGTTTCCTTGTAGATCCAACTTTTTAGAGATACATTTGATCATATCATGCCTATGATTTGATCATTTCTTTCTTTTGCTTGAGTTGCCCTTTCAGGTTTTAAACTTGAAGCCTCCCCTTATATTGCCTTTAATCGAACGCCCTGTTTAGGTTTTCATCTGATTTTTGTTTTTTCTTTTTTGTTTTATTTTTTTGTTTTTTTAAGTATAGTATTTTTTTACACTGTCTGTATTGACGGGGTTTGACAAGACATCTCCATCCATTTCGGTAAGGATTAATGCACCTCTTGAGAATGCCTTATGAACCACATAGAGTCGTTCCCAATTGGGTGCCTATTTGCCCTGTGGATCTTTTTGTATCGGGAGGATTTTCTTCAGCACCAGTTCACCTTCATGAAACTATCTTGGACGAATCTTCTTATCATGAGCCTTTATCATCCTTTTCTGGAACATTTGCCCATTCTGGATCCCTTTCAACCTCTTTTCTTCAATAAAGTTCAATTGTTCAGAGCGATCTTATGCCTATTCAGTTTCATCTAATTTAATCTCTATTAATATTCGAAGTGATGGGATCTCGACTTCAATTATTAGTACTACCTCCGTGCCATACACCAATGAGTAAGGTGTTGCCCCAGTCGAGGTCTCTACTGAGGTTTGATAAGCAAGGAGAGCAAATGGAAGCTTCTTGTGCCAATCTTTATAAGCCTTCACCATTTTTCCCATAATCTTCTTAATATTTTTGTTGGCAGCTTCTATGGCCCCATTTATCTTCAGACGATATGTGACCGAATTGTGATGAGAGATTTCGAGCTGGGTACAAACCTCCGTCTTCAATTTATTATTCAAGTTGGAGGCATTATCTGTTATAATTTTTTTAAAGACCCCGAATCTACAAATGATGTTGGCCTTTAGAAATTTAATCACCACCAATCTTGTGACTTTTGCAAAAAAAGCGGCTTCCACCTATTTGGTGAGATAATCAATGGTCACCAAGATGAAATGATACCGGTTCGATGCTGTAGGAGTAATGGATCCAAAGGCATCCATTCCCCATATAGAAAAAGGTCAAGGCGCGATTATAACATGAAACGGTAAGGGTGGACATGAATCTTATCAGCATAAATTTGACACTTATGGCACTTTTGGGCATACTTGATACAGTCACTCTCTATAGTCGTCCAAAAATAGCCCAATCTCATGATTTGTTTTACCATCTTGTGTCCGTTGGCATGAATCCTACAAACCACTTCATGTACTTCTTCTATTATTTTTTTTTGCTTCTGAAGCATCAATACACCTTAACAATGTTTGGTCAAAACTTTTCTTATACAAAATCTCTCCATTCAAGACAAAATTCAGTGCCAAACTTTTGCAGGTTATCTTATCAATTTTTAAGGCATTTGGCAGATATACTCGATCCTTCAAATAATTTTTGATATCGTGATACCATGGAAGGCCATCTGCTTCAATCTCAATGTTATGGCAGTATGCAGGGAATTCATAAATACTCATATCAATGGGTGTCACCTGTTACCCTTTGTTTACTTTGAACATTGAAGGCAAGGTGGCTAGAGCATCAGCCATTTGATTGTCATCATGGAGCAGATGAATGAAGTCTATTTCTTTGAATTCTTCTAATAATTCTAATTTTTTATATTGCTGCAACCTTGGGTCTCGTGTTTCCCATTCTCCATGCAATTGGTAAATTACCAAGGCTGAATCTCTTTAAAATTTTAATACTCGGACCTTCTTTTCTAATGCTACTCGTAGCCCCATAATACTTGCCTTAAATTTTGCCATATTGTTGGTGTAATCAAAAATTATCTGGGCTGTAAAAGGGTAATAATCCCCTTTTGGAGCTATTAAAATTATGCTGATTCCATGCCCTA
>JBBYHL010028356.1:2956-35164 GCA_038381835.1 Adansonia madagascariensis
TGCTTCTAATAAGATGGATGGACCTATTCTTTTACTATAGTTTTCATAAAAAATGTAGATTTAAAGACTTGATCAAGATCACAGTTAAGTCATGAGGGAGATTGATTGTCCTCAAATATGATGTGGAGAATGATCTAAAGCAAAAACGATACTGTAGTAGTTATACTTATCTTTTTCTTGATTCTATTTCATACATGATTTATCCACTATCTATTTCTTTTGTATTTGAGGACTCTGAAATGCCTGTTTGGTATGCAAATTTCGAGCATAATTAAAAACAATGCTTCACTTCTGTAATTTTGGTTTCTGTTACAATTGTCAAATGGAAAAAATTTTATATTAAAGTAATATTATTCCATACCCATAAAGTCTTGGGAATCTTGCAATCTTATATTCAGATTGAGTCTCTCTGCTTATTATCAATCGGTTTTAGGTTAGATACTTAACGTAATATTAAACTTTAGATTTTATTTTATTTTATTTTTTTGTTTTTACATGTTACTCTTATTTGTTCTCTTTCTAGTTTGTCATATAAGGTATTTCTTTACTTTGCTTACACACGATGAGGCCAATTAAAGTAGTAATATCTTACATCTATTAAATCTTGAACTTTATATAATTTTATATTTATGTAAGATTTTTTCACTTATTTTCAATTGATTTTACATTAAATGCTTCACTGTTCTTATAAAGATTTCTTTGAAAGCTATCTTGTAATGTTGGCTTTTTAGACATCAATAGTTATGTTTTAATTCATCAGTTCCTATATCCAGTCAAGAAATTTACATAATTCAAGCAAATATTAGGCATTTGTCTTGGCAAATCAAATCATTGATCAACGTTTGGTTCTCTGGAACTTTTTATGTTCCGTAAAATTTACTTCAAGAAGCCCAAACACTTGATGAAAGGTACGCCTAAGCTTGCCTTTGGTTAGGTGGCATTCCTTTTGACCAGCCCTTGTCAGTTTATGATACAATAACTAATAAGCTTACGTTAGTTTCATTCAACATCATAAGAAATATTTTGGTATTTCTAGCTTTCGATTTTGAGAGATCTGCAGAATTTGGAGCTTGATTAAATCCTTAAACTCGCTAAATTCATGGCCCCCCTTGTTTGGTTGGTGAGAAAATAAGACTTTGCCAACTAAAATGCACTCAACATAATTTCTTGATAAGAGAAATAAAGCAACAAAACAGAACTTATCGACAATAGGTCCTTTAATTATAGCTATATATTTTTATAGACTAGTATTTGATATATTAGTATGAAAATTTTTTAACTCTAGAAGCACATTAAAATTTTGTCACATATATCATCTTTATTTTTAGTTAATTTTTTTATTATATTTGAGAATATGTGTTATCATGTTAACATTACTTGTTTGTGTAATCTAAAAACTCCATTAATAGTATATAAGATAATTTTCTTAAATCCCAATGCAAACAGTCGAATTCATTCATTTATTTACAACTAATTTATCCTTATATTAATTCAACATATATATAAAATCCGAAAATACCTAATAATGAATCATATTTTAGGAAGGAGGCAAAAAAACCAAGCCAAAAAAAAAAAAAAAGTAGGAGGAAACCAATTAGATCATGATTTAATATTGTTGTCAAATTTACTATACAAGTGCACGTATCAAAGCAAGTAGTATAATTATAAAGTAAAGTGTCAATCTTACAAGCAATTGTACTAAATTTGTTGACTATTAAAATTAAAATAATTTAATTTTTATTAAACAAATGATTACAATTTATAAACAAAAAATTAACTAAAACTAAAATATTAATGGTAAAGGTTTATAAGTACAATTTCTCTCAACAACTGAATTTATTCTACTCTCTTAACTTGACTAATGAGAATGAATTGTTGACATAAAATTCTAATTTATTTATAAATATCTTCCGATAGTTTTATAAAAATATATTTTTTAACCAATTTACTACAAATTGAATTAAAGAGTAACTATTAAGCTTAGACTCTAATTTGGCTAAACATAACATTCTTATATATTCCTATCTAACATGCATATTGATTCATCATAATAAATCTAACATGTAGATCAATTCATCATAATAAGTGAATATGAAACATGTGTTATTTAATCTATGTCTGAACACAAAGTTTAGTCTATGTCTAAACACAAAGTTCTCTTTTTCCATGTGTATTAGGGTTTACCAAATCAATTTATTTGGTGATCAAGCAACTAAAAACAATAAGAACAAGATTGAATAAATAAATCATATATCATTAAAATCAAGAAAGATAATAAAATAATCCAAAAATATTTTGAGTTTCATTGTAACTCTGGAAAAGCTAATTTAATTCATGATAACTAAAGAAAACATAAAATAAAAGAGTTTAACCATTGTCAATATTACAAGCAAGATAAAAAGTAGAAAAGAGAACAACTAAGATTGGTTGGATTTTCGATTTTCAAGTTTCTCCAAAATCTCTTTTCTCCTTTTGGATACTTTGCTAGTTGCTCTCTTTTTTAGAAACTAGGTTAAAATTAAAGCTAAAAGTCTACAACTCTAATTTCTATGATAATCTTTTCATGGAATTTCATTTAAACATTTTTGAAACATCATTAAGGCAAGATTTTGGGTTAGGGCCTTCGAGTACCTAACTTGAGATACCTTTTTCAAAATGAAACCCAAAAAAATAATTTTTAACAAAACTTTATGCTTTGTTTCCTTCTCGGATAGGGAGCTTAGTGAACTCTGAATTTACAAAAACCTAGATTTCCTATTTTCAAAATTTATTCAAGTATTCAAAGGGATTACACTGGATAATGACAATTAAAACTAGGAAAACCAAATTCGTCATAATATATGGTTAAATGATATCGATTTAGAGTTTAATGGGGATAATAATCCTTCTTCGCACATAGCCCACCCTAATTACCTATTCTAGTTTTCACTAGATCCTAAAATCAGTCTTTTTAAAATTAGTTTTTAAAATTTAATGGAATCAATTTTAATTGATGTCACACCTAGCCTAAATGATTAGTGACGACTCCAATTTCTCGACTACTTCATAGTAGCCATACAAGAATAGTTGGATAAGTGATTTATTCCGATGATCACCCTGCTCCTAAATGAGAAATACTTCTTTCTTACCAATTAAGTCAGATGTACTTATTTTCCTGGGCCTGTCATTGATAACTATTTAATCTAGTCCGTCACAATATTGAAGTAAAAAGCGATGAGAAAATTTTCACACCAATGGCGATCACTATTTGTCGCAAAAAGCAGTTATATCAAAAAAATAACAATCGTTACAGCTAGCTATTTCCGCTATATCATTATCTATTTAAAAAAAATCCTTATTCTTGTATGAAAATAGAAAAACATGAGCAAGAGATAGAGTTGAGTGCAGGAAAAAGTCACATAAGCTTTTTTTTAAGAATATAAGAATATTTAACATATCAACACAACATGATTACAACCCATAAATCATAGATACTAGAAACATATTTTTAGAAAATCTCAAACACAGTGAAAAAACTACAAACTTGAACTTAAAGGCTGGAGGGGAAGAGATTGGAAAGAGGCTGAGAGCCAAAACATGGTTGACTAAGAAGATTACTGAAGTTTGAAAAGATGGCTATGATTCAAAGAGAAATTTTAAAGAAGAAAAGAACTTAGTTGGAAGAAAAATTAGGAATTAAGAATTTTTGAATTGAAGGCATTTAGGAATTGGGTAAAATGAACTCCTCGATTATTGGGATTGGGGTGGGATTAGATTTGGTAGGTAAGCCAAATTTAGGGAGAGAGTCATGTGCATTTTAAATGACCTATCTAATTGTATTTTACAAATATTTTTGGAAAAAATTTAAATAAATCTTTAGGAGATGAATTTTGTAGGTTAAAAATCTTGGAAATTTAATGGATGTGACTTTTTGTATAGTTTAGAGAAAAATATTTAAAGTTAAAAATTATATATTAATTTTATTTTAATTAATTATGATTTTATATTCAAGTTGAGTTTTGGTATTTGCTGTATTATTATTATTTGTATTAGATTAATCCTTATTATTATTTTCTATAATTAAATAACAATTGAAAATGTTCATATTATTGTATAATAAATCAAAAGTAATTTAAGATAAAAATGTTAATTCCCTTGGTATATCAATAATATTAAATAAATTAATGTGCACAACTATAATCTTAAGTCATTAAAAAGAATTTTTGATGATTATAATTGTAATTGTTAAGTTTTATGATAAGTTGTGCAAGTTAAATAAAAATTTATGACCATGATGACCACAAAGACAGAAATAGCATCCATTATATCTAAAAACATGATAAACGTGATGTGACCAAAAATGTGACCATGATCGCATTTTAAATCCCTAGCAGCCACCACTAGGAATACCCTAACCTCGAGTCAAAAAAAATGAAAATGCTAAATGAAAAGATATCGGATATTAAATAACAACACTAACACGATGTGAGGGTTGCTATTTTGTAGTTTGATAATCTTCGTCATCTATGTTTATTGTCGATATTTGTCAACTGCAAAAGTATCTAGTATTTTTGTAGCTATGATAAATGCAATGCCACTAAAATGTATCTGCAACTGAAATTTAAATCTTTATAAAGCAAATAATCAAAATCAAAGTTCCAAGTCATTTTGCCCTAACCTCGAGTCAAAAAAAAATGAAAATGCTAAATGAAAAGATATCGGATATTAAATAACAACACTAACACGATGTGAGGGTTGCTATTTTGTAGTTTGATAATCTTCGTCATCTATGTTTATTGTCGATATTTGTCAACTGCAAAAGTATCTAGTATTTTTGTAGCTATGATAAATGCAATGCCACTAAAATGTATCTGCAACTGAAATTTAAATCTTTATAAAGCAAATAATCAAAATCAAAGTTCCAAGTCATTTTGGGCAGTTCAAAAGAAGCAAAAATTTGAACTTTGTTAGCGAATACAAGTAAACTAATGAAGATTAAGTCATTCTTTAACACTTTTATCAAGATATTGAAAGTGGTTCATTGTATAGGTAATTACAAACTAAATTATCATAAGAAGTTTTACGCATGTCTACGTTCTTAAAAAAAAATCCTAAAGCTTGGTTTTATATTCAAGTTAGTTTTCTAATTAATTGGTTTTAAATTGGATTTTTAGCAAGATATTAGATGTAAGCTTTATTTTAATGTTCTTATATGTCGCTTTGGCAAAATATCTATCAAATAGTAAACTTTTATTTTTTTCTACAATAGCAACGTGCCCCTACCCAATTGTTCGGATAATGTGCACAACTTCAAAGTGATGGGATTTGGATTAGGTGTAATGAGGTGAGAGCAGGGGAAAAGCTGCTAGATGAATCACTCGTCTAATTGGTTTTGGATGGCCACCACGAAGTGGCCAAAGACTTGGAGACACTACTAATTATTTGGGCTAGGCAGGATCAGACGCTTGTTGAAACTGATGTTCTAAGTTATAAAACTCAAAAAATTGATTCTACGCTCTACATGGTCCATATATTAGTCGATTGGGTTGGGAATTGGTTACATGTGAGGAAATATTAACACTGCCATGATGCTTGAAATGGTACCTTTTAGCTATGTCTTACATCGGTTTTGGTTTCCTTAATTTTAACTTGTTATTTTGATATAATCCCTTTTTAATGCATGAATTTTGTATAAATAATAAATCTAGTGTAAACAGCCCATTTTATCACAACCAACATTCGAGTTATCAGAAGTTAGCATCCGAGGCACCAACAAGGTCACTCGAAAAAGTATTAATTAGTTTTCCATCATTCTTAACCAAAGCAAAAGGGTTCACAGAGTCAAAGGTAAGAAAATCCATATTTTTGTATGTATGTCTTGATACATGGGCTTAAGGTATCCATATATGGCTCTATATCATTCAAATTTTGAAATCTTATTATTTGTATAGATACCAAAGGGCATGGTATCGATACTTGGGGAATGGTATCGATATCAAGGGTGTTTATATCGATACAGAGTTATGCTGTAGCTAAAATCATGAACTTTGTGCAAGAGGTATCAATACAAGGTCTAAGGTATCAATTCCAAGGAAAATTTTGGTTGTGGTATTTACACAGAGGGCTTGAGTATTAATAACGAAAAAAATGTTATGCTTGGTATTGATACAAGCTTTATTGTATCGATACTAAGAACCAAAAATATAGTATGTAATGATACAATATTTTTTTGTATCGATACTCAAAGGCTTTTGGTATCAATACAAAGTTCCTTGTTTTGATGCAAAACTTCACCTATGTCATGCCTTTTTTCACACTTTTCTTCACTGTAACATCTAAACATGAATTTGTTCATGACATTGGCCTTAAAAGTCATCCAAAATTAGACATAACTTCATACAAATCACGTGCATTTCATTTTTTGGCTTTAGACATCAGATTGACACATTTTAGAAAGACCTATTAAGCTTATCATGAAGGCATTTCATGAGAAAATCTAATTTAATGAAGGATAAAGTTAAGATCACTCATTTGGTCAGCTAATGCATGGTTTTATTTGCCCGTAATAATCAAGATAACCAATCAAATGTTAAAGGTTTTACATTGGTACGATGAGTCATTATGTTGTACATGCCAAAAATCCTATATGCCCTTTTTGATATGATCCAACTTTCTTACTTAGTTGAGGAGGTTACACCATATTTACATTAACCACCAAAAACCTTTAAACTCTCCTAAAAAGTTATATTCCTATAGCTTCTCTAGCACATTTTTAAAAACCCTTCCAAAACCTCACATTCTCCTTTTCTCTACCCTGAAAACCATCCTCCATAGACACCATAACCAAAAACTCCTTCCTTTCATTCTTTTTCTTTCTTGCTAATCCATAGTGAAGAAAGGGAACAAAGTGAGCTCAAAGTTGCTTAGTTGCTACTAAAGAAAGAAACTAGGAGTTAAGGTCTTCATTAAGGTATATTTTCCATCTTTCCTCTATTCTATTTTTTGTTTTTCTTTATCATCATCATTATAGAGAACTTCTATGTTTCCAAGACCCTATTAAGGCTTCATGCATTATTATGGCTTTGTTTGTGGTAGCCCTAGGATTTTGATGACTTTCTTAAAGCTATAATATTATTTGATGATAAAAATGCCATATTTCTTATTAACATTAAAATGCCCATGTTTGTGCATTCTTGCCATGCTTCCCTCATTTTTACCTATTCATTTCAGGTCTAAATTTTTATCCTAGCATATTTTGATCTTGATCAGGCTTTTTGTTGCATTTTCACTATGATTTCCTTGTTGAAATGCATGGATAACTTCCTATTTTGAATGTTCATATGTTTGTTCAAATGCCTTTACGATGCTTGCAAAAATCTATTTTCAAAGAAAACCCTAAGTCCATACTAACTTTAATCAATGGGGATTAGCATGGATTTAATGTTTTCAATATATTGGCTCTCCAATCTTCGGGATATATGAAGTACAAATGTTTGGAATCATGGCCTCTTCAGGCTTAAAAAAATATTTTTAAACCTTATAAAAACCAAAAATGTCTTCAAGTGTTTTATTAAAGTCTTATTTCAAGCCTTTCATCATGACTAATGGCATGGATAATAGGCGGTTTGGTAGCCTACTCTTCAGGATTTGGATTGGCATTTGTATGTTTAAGGCCTTGACACGTGACCATAAAAGCCATAAACTTAAAGAAACCCTTGTTTTGGTACTGATAGCATTGTGGTCCCATTTTAAAAAATTATTTTTGAACTTTAAATGAATTTTTTGGAATTTTTTGACATTTTTATTGAAAGGCCTCAAATTACCTTTACAAACAACACCTTATTTGCCTTTGGATCATTCTAGATGTGGGAGTTATGATTTTTTGAACCTTTGCTATTTGGAACCCCTAGAATTAGCGATTCATATTATGTTTCAGCAATTATGGCTTATTAGATGATTTTTCTAGATTTTTAAATATCTTTTATGAAAATTTGGTAAAACTTAATTTCCAGAAGGTATTACTTGTGATTTAAGAATTCCAAATGAGTCTGCAATTTTTTGAAGTTCACTACTCTTTTTCCCTTGCATTTGCTGTTAATACCGATTTAGACCTAGCTTTAAAAAAATTAATGCTATCTAAGAAGCGATTATATATAGTTTTGGAATACATTTGTAGTAATCCTTATCAATTTATCTTTCCAATGATATCTTTGTTGCCATAAAAAACCTTTGAATCAAACTAGAATAAGTTTGGGAAGGTAGACAGCATGATGCCATTCCCTACTTAATTGAACTTGATAAAATTACTAGGATTTTCTTGAACTTTTTTTTCAAGTCATTCAAATTACTTGAAATATTCAATGATTTTCCCTATAGAGTTTTTTATCATGATAAGAGTCCTATTAGGCTCGGATCAAGATTCTAAATGCTTTTCAAAAATAATTTCCATTTCCTATTTAAATTATCAGGTTTTCATTCTAAGATCTATATTTTCCTCAAAATATATCAAGAATTTTGACTTTAAAAAATCACTCATAAATTATTTTTTAGGGGATATTCTAACCTCATATTTTTAAGGGGATACTTCAACCCTGCTTTTCCAAAAGAATACTCTAACCCTATATTTTAAAACTTTATAAAAAATCTAAGTTTTTTCCCATGCATCCTCGGACTTTTTTTTCAAACTTCTTATGCCAAAGACGATCATCGAAGCCAAACACTTCTTGAAATAGTCAATCTAGTTATTCCTCAATAATCTAGGTTAATTATGAGATACATTTCAGTCGTCCCTCATTTTTTATGTTTTCATGTATTTATCCTTAATGCAACATATATTATGTTCTTTTATGCCTTACTAACACGTTTTCTTTTTCCATGATAATTTTGCATTCATGATTTTAAACTCAAATTTCATAAAATCCAAGGCAATGTTCTATTTCAATATCCTTCTAATGCTAGATGTAGAGTATCCTCTTCTAAAATAATTCAAAAATCATTTCACTGCACACTCTATGTTTCTTCTCCCTCCTAGGATACATAAAGAGATATTAATAAACTTTTACAATAAAAATGCAATATAATATTTAGAAAATTGCATTTATAAGAAATGGATTACATATAAATAATGACCACATATAAAATTGAGGAAAACTGAGACTTGGATAACTTATACCTAGATGGTATCAATTTTGGGCATTGTGAGGTGCTAATCTATTCCCACACCCTTTTTAAAAATGAACTCTGGTATATGCAGTTCATAAAATCAATGTTTCAAGTTTTATAACTCTGAATCATCGATTTTAATTGGTATTCGGTCATACCTAGCCAAAAATGATTTAGCGGTGACTCCAAGTTTTAGCCATTTAATAATAGCCATATAAGAGTATTTAGACATGCGATTCATCTAATAATTCTTCTCCCTACCTTCACCCCTTTACGCTTAATTCAAATCCCAACCAAGGGTTAACCTCAAGCTAGGCCACTTCCTATTTGATTCGATTATGTTTTTTAAGTCGAATGTGCCACAGGGGTGGGTTAGCATAGCTTGGTGACTTCACTGGGGATTTACTTAGAGAGTCAGGCTTGCAATTAGCAAAATTTTATCAGATTCTTAGTTTCCTTCGATTTTAGTCATTTATGATTTCTTTTCTTCATCTTCTTTGTTTATGTTTTCACATTTCTTATGGTTGCTAGGATCCTATCCCCCCGAAAAATGAGTACAACAGTTCTAATATAATGATCATAAGTAAAATAAAAATGTTTGATTGTTTTCTCGCCACACATTGCACACTCGCGTCTGCATTAGACTCTTAGTCATACTTGTTTTAGAGAGAGAATAGCGTTTTTATGAGGTGGAAGTGAGTTAATTATCCTCCATGGTGTCTTTTCTTTACATGTGGGCTAGCACTATTTTTCGGGGTGTAAAGTATCTATACTTTCATGGTATTCTTTTTATCCTTATAAGCATAGCAAAATACATCCATCTAAATTAAACCCGTTTTGCTAAGCCTGTAATAGGACTAGGATCGGGGTCCCTCGACTATCTTTACTAGATGAAAGAGCGATTTAGGAACTTGTTAGAGTCAACTTAAACCCGTATAGTCAGCCATAAAAGCCAAACCATTTCAAGACATACTAAAGTGTTGATAGATTGAATGAAAACACTTCTTTCCTTTTATTTTTCTTTATCATTTCTCTATAGCATGGGTAACGATAAAAGAACAAGGTCACCAATGCCTTCTTCCCTATCTCGGATCATGTCATCTATTGTAACATTATCGAGGCATGCCATTATGCTATCCGACTAACTGCTAATGCCCTTTTTTTCATATGAGTTAGCATTCAAATGTTGTCACTTGATATCTTACTTGAGGCTAGTATCATCTTTTAAGGGAAAAAACCCACCCGGGTAAGTTGTTATGCAATCTAATTGATGGCTTGAAGCCCTTCACTTATTAGAAAATGATGAGTGAATAGCTATGTTCATCATAATGTCCTTGGAGGCATCATGTTGTCTCGCTATGGACAAACCACCTTAACAAGCTGTTATGCTATCTGATCATTGGCTTAACACTGAGTTGTAACCATATGATGATGAGTGAATCGTCACTATCCCAAGCATTGATATTCACTCCAAATGAGACATCTCTAATCCATACCAGCTATTATGCCATTCGCATAAGTCTAAGGTGGACGGGCAATATGACAATACCTGTGGTTCTTTTCTATGTTTACCCTAAGTCATTGTCATGCTACAGAGTAATTTTATTCTGTGACTTATTTCTTGTCTTTAATATGTTACTAATTTAGTGTTTCTTTTGCTGTTGTCTTTGCTACATGCATCATGTCATTTCGTATCATCTCAAGATAGTTAGTTCTAGGGGTAGTGTTCATAGACAAGTATATTATCATGGCACAAGCATTAGCCAAAGTTTTCAAGGGTTTTGAGATAGTCAAGTTCAAGTCAGAAAGGGAACAAAGATAGAGTAGGGATAGTCTATGACCCAGATACATCTTAGAGATCCCAGAATAGGCTAAAATGGTTTTTAGGCAATTCCATTTTCAGGAATTGAGATATGTTTGGAATAGTTTAAATGAGACTAATAAGGCTCTCTTCATAGAAGATTAGAGGTATATTGCTCTATTAGTCCAACCAAAGTCAAATTTAGATTACTATATGCTATGATATAGTTATAGAATCCTGCATGTAGGTGTTTCATTTTCAATGGGCAGGATTGAATGTAATTTCCAAACTATCTTTAAAAGACCTCATTGTTGGATTACCAAAAATGAAATTTGATAATGATAGAATATATGATGCATGTGTTCAAGGGAAATATAGAAGAGCTTCATTTAAGCCAATTAATATTATTTCAACTACTAGAGTATTACAACTTATTCATATTGATCTCCTTAGTCCTACTAGGACATTAAGCTTAGAAGGTAAACAATATAGATTTGCTATTGTAGATGATTACTTTAGGTTTACTTGGGTTCTTTTTTTAAGCTTTAAAGATAAAGCCTTAGAAAAATTCATTACATTTTGCAAAATTATCCAAAACGAAAAGGGTTATTCTATTTCAAGTATAAAAAGTGATCATGAAAAAGAATTTGAAAATCTTTGTTTTGATAAATTTTGTAATGAAAATGGCATTAGCCATAATTTCTCGGCACCTAGAACTCCTCAATAAAATGGAGTTGTTGAAAGAAAATATAGAACCTTGGAAGAAATGGCTAGAACCATGCTTTGTGAAAACAATTTACCAAGATATTTTTGGCCAAAGGCCATTGACACTTCTTGCTACATTATAAATAGAGCTATGGTTAGGCTAATCCTAAAGAAAACTCCATATGAGCTTTTTAAAGGAAGAAAACCTAACATTAGCTATTTTCATCCTTTTGATGCAAACTTTTGTACTAAATAATGGAAAGGATAATCTTGGTAAATTTTATACAAAAAGTGATGAAGAAATTTTTCTTGGTTGTTCAATAAATTCCAAAGCTTATAGAGTGTTTAATAAGAGAACCTTGGTTGTTGAAGAGTCAATACATGTTATATTTGATGAAGCTAACTTAACCTTGAGAAAGGTATCTCTTGATAATGATGATGTAGAGATTTACTAAGAACAAGCATCGCACAAGGAGTAATGACAAACAATGCAAAATCAAGAAGCTCCAAAATAAGAAGAACTGCATGAGCCAACTCAAGTAGAAAGGGAAAAAAATCATCCTAGAGAGTTAACTTATTTCAAAGAAGGCGAGATAGTTAGTGATCCTAAGCAAGGGGTAAGAACTAGATCATTTCTTAAAAATGCATTATGTAGCTTTTCATTCACAAATTAAACCAAGCATTTAGATAAGGCTTTAAAGGATGATAGTTGGATCAAGGCCATGCAAAAGGAGTTAAACAAAATTGAAAGGAGTAAAGTTTGAAATTTAGTAGCGAAACCTAGTAATTATCCCATCGTAGGTACTAAATGGGTTCTTAGGAACAAACTTGATGAGTATGGAACCATAGTTAGAAATAAGGCTAGATTAGTAGCTAAAAGATATAATTAAGAAGAAGGAATTGATTTTGATGAGACTTGTGCCCCCGTAGCTAGACTAGAGGCCATTAGAATACTTCTAGCCTTTGCATGTTTTAACAATTTCAAGTTGTATCAAATGGATGTCAAAAGTGCCTTTATAAATGGTTTTAGTAATGAGGAAGTTTATGTTGAGCAACCTCCTAGTTTTGAAAATCCTCATTATCCTGATCATGTCTTTAGACTTTCAAAGCTTTATATGGTCTAAACCAAGCACCTAGGGCATGGTATGAAAGGCTTTCAAAATTTTTAATTGAAAAAGGTTTTTAATGGAGACAATGCTGACAAAACTCTTTTTATAAAAGTCAAAAACAAGGACATTTTAGTGATTTAAGTTTATGTTGATGATATTATCTTTGGTGCTACTAATGAATCTCTTTGTCAAGAATTTTCTAAGTTAATGCAAGGTGAGTTTGAAATGAGCATGATGGGAGAATTAACATTCTTTTTGGGATTACAAGTCAAGCAAACAAAAAATGGCATTTTCATTAATCAAGCAAAGTATACCAAGGAATTACTCAAAGGGTTCAGAATGGATGAAGCAAAGCCTTGTTTCACAGCTATGAGTACTTCAACAAAGCTTAAGAAGGAAGAAAGAGGTAAATGTGTTGACTCTAAACTTTATGGGTCTATGATAGGTTCATTGCTATATCTTATCGCAAGTAGACTTGACATAATGTTTAGTGTATGCCTATGTGCTAAATATCAATCGTCACCAAGGGAGTCACATTTAGTTATTGTGAAAAGAATTTTTAGATATCTTAGAGACACTCCCAATCTAGGCTTATGGTATCCAAAAAGATCATCTCTTACCTTACATGCTTATTCTGATGCGAATTTTGGTGGACGTAAAATTGATAGAAAAAGCACTTCTGGTACTTGTGAATTTCTTGGAAATATGCTCATATCATGGTTTTCCAAGAAACAAAATAGTGTTGCTTTATCTAGAACTGAAGCAGAGTACATATCTGTAGGAAGTTGTTATGCCTAAATTTTATAGGTAAAATAACAAATGAAGGATTTTGACATCACCATGGATCATATTCTAATTAAATGGGACAATACTAGTGCCATTTGTCTCACCAAAAATCTAATTCAACACTCTAAAACCAAGCACATAGAGATTAGACATTACTTCATTAGATATGATGTACAAAAAAGGTGATATAGTGCTTGAATTCGTTGATACCTTGCATCAACTAGTTGATATTTTCACTAAAACACTTGACAAGGATAGATTTTGCACAATTAAAAAAGAAATTGGCTTAATGAATGCACCCTAAAATCATAAGTTGGTAAAATTTTGATACTTTGCCTCAATATTGTTTACATCATGCTTAGTTTAAAAGGCTAGCTTTACATAACTACTTATTTGATGATGTGTAATTGTATGAATTTTTTATTCTTGGATGATTTTGTTATTTTTTTGGTTAAATTTTAAATTGTTCATGCTTAATGATTTTGGTGTGAAAATTTTGATTTAAGTTGCATTTTCAAATGCTTTCACAGAATAAATGTGTCAAAAATATGCTTAATTTCATACCATCTTAATGAAAATGACCTAATACTAAGCCATACATATCGATACTAGCATATTCTTTTTCCATGTATCAAGACCAGTTTCAAGGTATCAATACAAAACCCAGAATTGTTTGCTGTATCAATACCTGACTCCAAGTATCAATATAGTGTATTAACACTCTCCAGCTTGTATTGATATAGATCAACTTGTTTGATGTCTCTAAACCCAGTTCCTTGTATCGATACCAAACCCAAAACTATTCTTTGTATCGATATTGCTTTTTTAGTACTCTATTGATTTAAGACTCTTCTCGCGCGAAAGCTTATTTTCATGAGCACTGTTCATCCTTTCTCCTAGCCTCCTATCCCTCACTCAACCTTTAATCATCAAAACTTATAATCCTTACACTTTTCTCACAATCTTTAATCCAAAAAATCGATTAATTTCATCACAATTCATTAATTCTATTTGAAAATCAACCCATTACCATCCAAAAACTCAAGAATTCGAAACCTCCCTCACTCAAACCCTTACCATTCTCCTTTCAAATTCCATAAAATTTGTCCAAATTTCTTCACAATTTTCAAGTGCATTTTCATTCTCAAGTCTTTCCTAACTTGGTTGTTAAGATTGGTTGTGGATTCACTTGATACACTACACCATCTTGCTACCAAAACTTACCATCCACCACGTGTTTAACCATTTTCCTCAACTAGCCTTTCTTTAGCACCTTACCCAGGTTCCTCCACTCGACTTGCTACCTTCGACAACTTTCACCACCATCGATGAACCTCATTAAAACCCAATCCCACCTTATCAAAACCCACCAAATCATATTAAACACTTCACCAACATCAATCCTCTCCTCCACTTGTCTGAACCAGCATCCAATTCTACCGAGTCACCACTTGCTCGACAAAAGTCCTCAACCACCTTCAAACATTACCATGCCTTTAAAGACCAAACAAATCGCCCATCGTCAAGGACCTCTCACCTGTGCTTCCACTTCTACTGCTCGTCAACCACGTTCAACCTAAACATAATCATTCTTCGACCTAGCTTTCGTGATGCACAAGCTCATGAGCTGTTCACTACCATCTATGCCTGTATGCCTATCCAACAATGTTGAGTTATCGACTTCCCCTTTCTTCGATCCATTACTTATCTTTACCTTCAGATTTTTTATACCTTTAGATGCATTTAATTTCTTTCACTCAACATTTCAGTTTGCGAGAATCTTATTCATGCATTCATTAGCAATGCCTCCCTTATCATTGATGATCATGATCATGTCATTGCTATTTGATCTTATTGTTTGGGATAAGATCTCGTAGTCAGCCTAGCTTCTCTTGTGACTGCCTTTTATTTCCCAGATGAAGGCGTAATCAATGAAGGTCCAGCTCCTACAACTTTGTGCACCCCAAAACAATAAAGCCACCCTCCTTCCTCCGGTTGATCGCTTACTCCATTTTCTCATTTCCTATGTGCTCTATCCATATGGCACCAAACACACCTTGATTAACGATTCTGATTATTGGTGGCTCTATATGATTCTAACTAATAATCATCCAAACCTATACCATTTCATCTTCACAGACCTTGTTCATTGTGTTCGTGGTTGTCATAGCCTCTTCCATGACATGGCCTTAAGCTACTACATCGACACTCAAGGTCTTGATCTTTCTTGTAACCCTGGGATTATGGTAACTACTTACTGTTATATTGGTCGTAAATCCATAGGGCTTGTCAGGTATGAAATTCAAGGCGTCGACTTTGTTTCAAAGGCTCGTTGACAACCACCTCCACCACTTGAGCAACCGGATGTTCCTATTCCCGATGATCATGATGATGATATGGAGCACAATGTGCTTTCTCCACCCCCAGCTCTCGTTACCTTGTCATTTGCGTCCATATACCTCCAACATATGTACAATCCCATCATAGGGTGTTTTGACACATAGGAGCGATGTCTTGAACTTAGGATCACAGATTCGATTCCATTGATGCTCACTTTCTAGTCTTGAGCATAGTCATCAGGTGTTGACCAAGCATTTCCATAGCTTTTCTGCAGCCTTTCCTCATACACCACTGCCTACTAATCCACCCATCATGGATCCTCTAGTCGATGAACTATAGTCATCCTAGGTTTATTTTAGGATGACATTTAAGGTTTTTTTTTTTGTGGATTCGTTTGAACTTCTTTATTTGGTTGACTCTGTTTATTTTGTTGACTTTATTTAACATTATCTCCTTAATGCATCATCTTTGCTTGCATTTTCTCTATTACTTTGAATTGCTTTTTCTTGTGTTTTGATATAACAAAAAAAGGAGAAATGTCATAAACTTGCAATGTGCTGCTAAATATGTCTTCCATGTCTTTCATGTCTTCCATGAAATTATTATGCACTTGATCATGATTGTATTGTCATGTTGGAACCTAAATAACATGTTGATATTGAATTATTTTACATGAGGTAGCTTGATTTTTGAAAATCTTGGGCAATTTTATTGATTTGAAATGTTGTAACTTTAAAGGATCCTATTTGCTCAAATTAAAACTTTCAAAAACCATTGCCTTATTGAGAGGGAGTTTTTTTTAATCTAAAAAACAAGTAAATTTATCTTAAGTTTTGTTATATCAAAAAAGGGGAGATCGTTAACTTTAAATTCGATTTTGATATAACTTTAAATTCAATACATTGCAGTGAGTATCAATACTAACCCCGTATTTATCAATCAATGCTTGGCAGTAGCCAAGGTTTGGTTGAAACCCTCGAATGTATCGATACAGGTGTGTCTGTATCGATACAGCTTGGTTGGGATTGATACTTAGTCCCCTGTATCGATACAACAAGTTGTAACGGTTATTTTTTTATTCTTGTATCGATACTATAGTGCGGGTCTGAATAAAACAAGTATTTATGAAGGCTACAACGGCTCTCCAACAACCACATTAAATGCCTAACATCTATAAATCAATTTCAAGCTATAAATAGATGTTCCCAATAGCTAAAGAAGTAGAGATACAAAAAAATCATTCAAGCATTGAACAACAAAGCTCAAAAGTCTTCAAATTCTTCACTTTTACTTGTATTAAATTTATACTTTTCCAAGTCTATTTGTATCTTATTCACCTTGTACTTAAATTCCAGCAAACATCCACCTACTAGAGGTTCAATTTGTTGGCAAAACACTTTATTCATATCACAAAAGGGGTTGTATGAAAGTGAGTGAAAATATTTGAGAATTTAGGATAGAATTCTCAAAGGGATTGAATGGTTCTATCTAAGCCTTAAAAGATAGTGGTGTAAGGTTATACCTTAGCTTTAAAAGTAAACAATTTGATTTGTGAATTATAGAAATCACCTTGGTAAGAAAGTACCAAGAAGAGAAGACGTAGGTGCCGAGTTTAAGGATCGAACCTCTATACATTGATTGTTTGTTTTTCTTACCCTTAACTCATTTTATTTTCAATTTACTTTAAAAGATTAAGTTTTTGTAGAACTAATTCACCCCTTCTTAGTTCAATCTTTTCTTTGAGCTAACAATTTCCATCACAAAATAATTCAATAGATGCATCTCTGTTCTTTCTCTAATGCATAACTAACTATTCATATCCCTTTAAGAATATTTTTTCCACTATAGAATCCCAAATGCAGCTCTTTATTCATAACCACATGTGGCATCACAACTACAAGATATACATACACCATAGGAGTGAATTTGATAGAGAGTAAGGCCTGAGATACTTTACTTTGAGGTGCCATATTGTCTACCCGTGTATCATTCACAGGCTTGGCAAAATTTCCCTTATGATTAGTATCTTAAGTTTAAGAACCCAAGCCTCCAACTTGCTCCTTACTCTTAGTGCCTAATTTCATCAATTCCATAATCTTGGCCAACCTTAACCTTAATTCCTCATATGCATCAAAGTCGTGTTTCCAAAAGCATTTTTAGTCATCATATTATCAAAATAGGGCATTGACAATGCATAAAGACTCGCATATGTTAAGCCTCCATGCATTTGATCCATGCAACTCTTTAATATCATAGAAGTTAAAGTATAAAGATATTTGGGAATAGCATATAGGTGCTTGTTTTATGGAAACAAAGTTCACTTAACATAGCCCATATGGGAACTTCGTTTGATATAAGTACTCACGTGTTTATGGAATATGTTTTCATGCGGTAGTCATGTATATTAGTCCTCAAACTTATGTACCATGTCATCTTATATAGGGAGTGTCATGTTTTGATTCCATCATGAACCAGTCCACAACAAATAGATGCTTATGGTAGGGTGGTTTTGGGTATAGCATAAGCCATACAAAGGTGGATAAGTGATCCAGAGAGGATTCACCACTCTGAATGATGTTAGAGACATATCTCATATGTTCTTGGCTTTGGTTAACATGATAAAGTTGTTGTCCAACACATGATGAATTTAGGAGAAATTATTTCTCTAAATTCATGAAGCTAACCAAAAGCTATAGGAACTAATATGGATTGATTCATTAGTAGACATTGCACCATGCTTATGGTCTTTCCAGAATATCTGGTGAAAGGATTGAAGTAAACTAATTGGCTAGTTACTGAAAGATTTCCTAAACAGATCATATTGACTATTCTAGCATACTAGGTGGCCATGATGCCTTACTAGAGGCCAATCTTGTTCTATAAATATAAATATACTTAATTGAGTAATTTATATATTATCATTAAGATGGAAGCCTAATGAGTCACACATAATAAGATGATCTATTAGATTAAAATTGAGATTTAATTAAGTATGATTTAATTAAATGAAAGGTATAATAAGCAGGACTTAATTGAACCAGTTCTATTAAGAATAATTTAAGACATAAATTAGATTTATAAAATCTAATTAGAGATGTCTTAATATGGTAATAAAGATAAGAATCTCTTACCAAGACAATGTCTATTTGTAGACATGGTTTTAGGGATATTATTAAATACTTATTTGATAATTATTTAATTAATTATTTAATAATATTTACATAAAGTAAAATTGTTTTACATGGGTTAGGAAATTTAATTATGAACTAAGTTATCTAACATGTAAATTTAAGGGTTGGGCTAAATGCGCTAATTATCAAGTCAAGAGAGTTTATTTGTGAACTACTCCAAGTCGAGCTTGGTAATAGGCTAGGCGCATGGAATAGCTATCTTTAGTGTGCTATTGGGATAACATATTAATAAGTTAATATTAAGGCCTAATCTTGCAGAAGCTAATTAAAATAGTTTTAATTAGGCTCCAAGAAACATTCAAAATGGGGCCACATTTTGGGTATGTTAGTATTAAGCTCAGTTGACACTAATAGTCAAGCCTAACCTAGCCCAAGGTGTATCTGAATACATTGTTAAGGCTTTTTGGCTGATTAGAAGCATTGGAAAAATCCTAGAAACTAATCCTAGACTTTCTTAAGGGGTTTAGTGCAACACGTATGTTTCCTTAAGCTTTTTTTTGTGTTTTCATGGATTTTTTGAGTGTTCTTGAATCATTCTTGACACAATGAGAATAGAAAAATAGTTTCTAGCATTGGGAGATTAATGTTCCATAAAAGTTGTGAAATTGGACAAATTTCGAATTCTTGCTCCCCAAATCCTGCTTATGTAGATATGCATCTTAGGTGATTAGAAAATGTTTTTGATTACAACAAAATATGGAAAATCAATTTTCTATCCTAAAAGTATCAACCAAAATAAAAAATTAGGATTTTTTTGATTTGTTTGCCTACATCTATGAAAAACAACTAGTTTCCTACAAAGTTGTTTTGCACCTCTTTAGCGCAATATGTATAGGAATTGTTCTTGGATCACTTCAAATCTGAACTTGCTAGTTATATATCTTTTGGTTAAGGCTTGATAAGCCTTCTGGCTAGCACTAGAGAACCATCGTACCTTACGAACGCTTTAATAGGCATATGTATGGGTCACTATTAAAGTCAGGACACTTGTGCTACTTATGGCCTTAAAAAGAAATTATAGTAATCAACCCATAGTGCGTTTATACAGGGATTATCATGCCTAGAGCAAGTCTTTAGAAATGTATGATTTCTATCAGATATGTCTTTTAAAATTGCCATCCAATCACATGTACGTCTCTTCCTAAGTTATTGAGGAAATCTAGATTTTTTTTGTTTAATTATGCTAAATATGTTTAATTCTAATTAAATTTTTATGCTTATATCGATACGAATGAGCTCAAATTTTCCCTTTCATTAGAATACCATATTGGGATGTTATGTATGCTATGACATGAATGCAAATGCACACATATAAAAAAATGTGTTAGTATATGAATTCAATAAGGTGAATAGTGTCTAAACATGTCAAAGGCATTGGTTAAGGCAATAGTTCCAATATAAACCATCATCACCCAAATCTGAGTCAATTATTGCATCCATAAAATTTGAGTTCACATCTATTCAATTATAGAAAGTTTGAATACATCCATGAAGAAAACCCAGTCATCACTAATTTTGCCTATCCATTGAGACAATGCTCAGCTTCTATTTTTCTTCTTCGATAGGAACATCGGGTACCGATGAGATTTAGGTTCCACCTTGACATCACTCTGAACTTGTAACTAGGCAAGAGCGTAGTTATTCTTCTTTTGACTCACTAACAGGCTAGCTGAGAGCTTGATAACTTGTTTTGCACTCCTTCTGCTCTACCTCTCCATAAGTCCACTTTCTTGTTTAGTTCTGACACTTGGGGTTCCCACTCCTCTAATGAATTACCAACCCTGACACTTCTTGAAGCAAGCCTAAGTTGTTTGCTATCTTGATCCAGTTCGTCCATAACTAGCTTGATATCATCTTTCTTCTTACTAATCTCCTTTAATTGCTACTTACATATGGCTTAATCATATTTCAATTGTCCATTCTTAGCTTTTAACCAGGTAATCTCTGCCTAAAATGCCATCTGTTTTGAGTCAAACTTTTTCTTTGGTAATTCCATCTTAGACAATAGTTCTTGCATTGGAAGAACCTCATCCTCATCCGATAATAATATAGCATCATTTTTTTGTCTACACCTCGTAAGCCAGAGTCATATTATCATAATATCGAGCTAAATGCATGTGGTATGTCTTTCTTCATTCATTGGCCATAACTCGTGTTCTCTTTATGTACCCTTCTCCTTCATAGGCAAATTCTAATTTACCTAGATCATGAGTTGGAGGAATAAATTGTTGGGATTCAAATTGATTCTACATTAATATAAGAGTATATTTGATAAATGCGGTGATACCTTAAAAGGGTACCTAATGCCTTTATCCACCTCAGTATAAATAACTCGAGAATACATCCAAGGTGCTCTTCATTTGACATCTCTTTTTTTCATGTTTCAAAATACAGATACCCACTGATCCTTAATATAGTCCAATGGCTAATCTTTCTTCAAGAACTTAACAATAGGTGAGAATGACTTGGTACACATCTGAATGTTAGTTTTCATATCCTTTCAAAAATGGCTATGGATCCAAACTTGCAACAACAGCATATGCTATAGCTAGGTTGATGTTGTACCTAAATTGGTCAAAGAAATCCACCACTACTACATTAATATACCCCAAAGTCAAGGGAAACATTGTTAACCTATAGATGGGCAATGCAAAATCATTCATTTTTTTCTCTCAATCCAAGCACTCGTTTATTAAATCTTGTAATCCATGCCACAATATACAATCTCTCTAACTTTTTCAGACTACATATGTCCTAATTTAAGCCTTAGATGCTTCAATAATACCATCCAACCATCTCTTCTATGTCGATGGACTAAACTTATTAATGTAAACCTAATTAGGAATGGCACGTTTCATAAACAATAGGGTAGTGTACTCCTCAACAATAGATCCATATCCTCCTTACTAAAAGTGAAGCATCGATATCTCGAATTCTAAAACTAAGCTATAGCTCGAAAAAGGCCCTTATTTACCTTAACTTGGACTAGTAATCTGATATATTCATACTTTTTGGTGAACAAATCTCTCTCAGCATTATCCTATTGGTCCCTATCCAGTAGTTTATTCTGCGAAAGCCAGATATCAACACTAACTAGAAATGATAAGACATACCTTATTTTCAAAGCATCCCCGTGCTTCTTTTGAATTCCCTAATACCAAGCTTTTACCATAGTATACTTCTCCTTTACATAGTTCCCCTGTATAGAGACTCTCAAAATAAACACTATCTTTTTTTGCCATAGTATACTTCTCTTTGACATAGTTCTCCTATATGGAGACTCTCAAAATGAACAAATCCCTCTTAGTATTATTTTATTGATCCTTATCCAATAAGTCATTCTATAAAAACCCTATATCAACATAAACTAGAAATGATGGGACATACCCTATTTTCAAAGCATCCCCATGCTTCCTTTAAATTCCCTAGGACAAGCTTTTACCATGGTATAGTTCTCCTTTACATAGTTCCCGTATATGGAGACTTTAAAAATGGACATTTTTCATTTTTACGAATGGCCTTCGAATGTATTAAGGATGATGCTACTATGCATGCAAAATGTGCAACCAAGGTAAACAAAATTATGGATTAGTCATATACAATATAACTCAATTATTCTAAATGGTCCCAAAACTTTTGTTCTCGTGTTTTACAGACTCTTAAAAATCAAAGGAACACTCTTATTTTGGTGCTATGGTAGTACCCTATGTCACAACATGGCCTGACTACGAATCTTGACTAGCCCAGCTTAAAATAGTAGATGTACCTTTTGTTTCTATACATATCTATATATCATTAATTTCTTTTATTTAGGGGCCATATCATTATTATTTTTTCTTATCATTATTATTATTTTTTATTTAGGGATTGAGTTGTCAAGATTAATCACTCACTCAACTTTACTCTAAATAGTCATTATGAACCGACCATTTATTTTGGAGTTACCACCAATCTATCATGGTCAAGTGAGATTGGCCACTCATTGGAGTTTATATTTCTAGGGTTACAAAACCCATAAAAGCAAACTTTGAGGCCTACAATTATACCAGAGATCGCAAGAAAGGGCCTCGGTGGTAGTTACAATTACAAGTAAAGGTCAACCTTCTCTTGACGCCCAGTAATTAGCACCTTATTAATCATGTGTTAACATAAATTTATATTTTTACTCAATTTCAATAATTGATATTTAATTATAATTCCCAAATATAATATTTTATGAAATAAATTTTTTATTCCAAATGAGAAAATCAGGAATTTAATATTATTGAAAAGTAAAATATCTTCTGCAATATTTTGGAGGATGAGAAAAACACAAAAGTTTTTATCATTCTCTTTCATACCCCACTGGAAAGCCAATGGAATATAAAAGGTTTATGTTTTGTACCTTGCTAGAAGGCCATAGGAATGCAAAAGGTTTTATTTTTTTTTGAAATTTGAAAAATCTCGATTTTCATATTTCTAAAGGGTTATCTTGTTGTTAAAATAATGTGTAGAATCCCTCTCATATGCTGGGAGGAATTCTACATACTATTTTAACATCAGGGACATTGCTTTAATTTACAAAAATTCCAATTTTATTAATAAATAGTAATAATTATCCTAAGACTTGATTTAGATAAAAAGTACTAAATTCAACTCTAAGGACCTGAATGCGGTTGATATGTCTAACATGTCCTCTCAAGTACATATTTAACCTAAAAATGTCTCGATAACCCTAAAGGACTATTTTAAAATAAAAATAAATGAGATGTCACTATAGAGTACCTTCGATTATATAAGTATCCTGGTACTCTAAAGATTCTAAAACTTTATAAACAAGTAACATATTCCAACTGTACACCTTCGATGTCTAAGTATCCTAGTGATCACATAGGACTTGGTTTTAATATAAATTACTAAAATGTCTCTAAGGTCTACCTTCAACATCTACGTATCCAAGTAAGCCTAAAGGGCTCGATAACATCATAAAGGACTTAGCTTTAAGAAAATTACTAAAATACCCTCAAGGTGTACCTTCAACCTATAAGTATCTCGATAACCTAAAGGGCTCGAAAATGATATGACATGACAATTATATCCTCCATAGGTAACATAGATATCAAAAGTGACCTAAAATGAAAAAATTGCTAGTAGGTCCCTAAACTTTCAAAATTACATTTCATACCGTAATGGAAAAATGAAAGAATACAAAAGGTTCAATAATTTCTACACCCTTACAGAAGACCATAGGAATGTTAGAAATATTATTAAAATGTCAAAAATATCATACTAACTCTAAAATGCAAAGTTTTTCTAAATGATCCTTAATATTTACCAACTTTGCAATTTAGTCCCTATACAAAATAAAATTATAATTAAACATAAATTTCATTACAAAAAATTATGGAAAACATACCAAAAATCATATACTAAATTTGGTCAAGCACCTATGGCCTTAGAACAAAATTTTGCAATTTTTTAAAAGTCCCTAAACTTTTTAAAATTATAAAATGGCCCCAAATAAAATAAAAATGACAAATAAGCATCTAATACATTGGCCTAGGAAAATTCGGCCAAACCTAACTATATCATGTAACAAATTTGCAAAAAATTAAAAATTAGTCTTTAGGTCTTCTAAAATTATAAAATGGCCCTAAAAAAATAAAACTTTGCAAAATAGTATCCTTTTCGTTCGGTCAAGACAAAAATGTTCCTAATGGGTCTCAAAAATATGGAAAAATTACAATTTGTCCTTTAAAAATCATATTTAAACTAAATTCACCTAAAATTAACTCTAAACAAATAAAAGAAAAATTATAAAAATTTCCTTTAAGGTTTCAACCAAACCAAAAATAATCTCAAAAAATATATCCTTGACAAAATCAATGCATAATTATATCTATAATTTCAAATCCAAAAATTCAATTCTATGATCCAGAAAATATTTGCATACAAAATACACTAACAATTAAAAAAATTTTACCATAAATTTAAGCTAAACTAATAAAGAAAATTTGATTATTGCTTCAAAGTTTGGCTTCAAAATTGGTATTTACACCATTAGCTCAAACTATTATGAAGCTCATAATAAGGAAAAGAATAAAACTTAAAGTAGAAATTAAAAGGTTGAAAATCCCTTAGCAATTATCAAAATTTTCTTCCAAATGTTATTGTTTTTTTCTTTCTTTTCTTTTTTTCTTATTTTCATAAGGTTGCTTGGAGATGAAAGTAAGATGGTCCTCTAATTTAAGTTGACAAACCTGAAACTTTAGAACTTAGAAAAGCTCACTGTAGACACCTCATTTTGTCCAGGCCAACTTTTAGCATCCTAAGGCATAATCGAAAGATGATAGAATCAAAGAAATAAAAAATAAAAATTGGAATATCTGACGAGTGTCATGTCACCAAGCTCTATTATGTGACATGGCACTAGGTGAAATATTTTTTTGGGAAAGTCTGAAAAATGCCTATGGATTGTATTAAAGAAAAATGTAAAAATGAGGCATCAAAGGTCATTATTTAAGTTGTCATCAAAGTCATTCACAGGTTAATTTTTTATGACCAAGGTGAGGCATTCAAAGAGCCTAATGTACATGTAAGTCACATTAGTGCATAAGTCTTGATATGAATCTTTCATGTTGCCAAAATTTCAAATTTTCATGTGTAGTATCGATACAAAAGGGTTTGGTATCAAGGCCTAGTGAAACACATCGATACTTATTATGTTTGTATTAATATAGACCTTGACAATAGCTAAAGTTGTGATTTTTGACCAAATGTATCGATGCACATGTTTGAGTATCAATACAAGTCCATGAAGTATTAATGCATACCTCTAAGTGTCAAGACTAGAAACCTTTTTGGCTCTTGGTATCAAGACATGCTTAATCGATACTCCTAAGCAAAAATAACCCTATGTATCGATCCAAAAATTTTAATATCGATAAGCTAAGGCTTTTTGCCTATTGAAGCCATTTTTCAGACATTGCAACATCGACTTAAAATCTAATCCAAACACATTCCTTGAACCAAAAATCATCAATAATTCATATTAGGCTTCATCTTTGGGCTTGTGATTAGATTTAAACAAAATTTTAAAGCTTAAATGGCCAATGACAAGGGGCATTTCATGACATTATGCAAATTGCCATAGGGTAAGCTGAGCTTTCTCAATGCTTACCTGTATAAACTAGCCTTGGTACATTGTCTTTGTTGAGCAAACCAATGGGTTTGCATGGCAGTTGAGCATAGTACCTAATCTCTGCATGAGGTACATGCACCAAAACCCCAAAATACCTTTACTTTTTGCATCTTTTGTCTTCACGGTCACATAGCTATATATGCCAACCTTATACTTAGCTGAAGGAGGATACCAGAAAAAAATACACTAGAAAGAAACCTTACCACAAACATTCTCAATAGAAAACACTTACATTCCCTTAACATTCCTCAACCACCAAAAAACTAAGAAATCTTTCTCCATTCATCGTATTCCTTGAAACCACTACCAAAAATCCTTTTAAAACCCTCCATTCCAGTCATATTTCCTTTCAAAACTTTTTTTCATCCATATCCTAACTAAAAAGCCCCTTTTTCCATTATATTTTGGCTAGTCAACATCAAAAAGAAGGAAAAGATAAGTTCAAAATTGCTACTTAGAGGAAAAGGTTAAAGTTTGAAAACTTTGGTATATTTTTTCCATCTTAATCTACATAGTCTTCGATTTTTTAGCATCTTATCATCTTAGCGATCTCTTTATGTTTCCATGACCCTTCTAAGATTTTCATGCATTATTGTGGCTTTGGTTGTGATAGTTTTAGGTTTGATGACCTTCTTGATACCTTGACATTATTTGGATATAAAACATATCAAACTTCATTTTCATCATTGTAACAGCCTTTATTCATGCATTTCTTGCCATGTTCCATTCATATTCACATATTCATCTCATATTTGGATGTTCACCCTAACATGTCTTAAGTATGTTCATGCATTTTCTTGCATCTTGGTCGGTTTCACAAGGTAAAAATGTTTTTTTTGTAAAGACTCCAACAAAATTTGTTCAACCATGTTCACCTTGAGCATGTTCATACATTTTTTTTTCATAATCCTACATTTTGCCACCTCTTCCATTGTCAAAATATCATCTTTACTTGCTTGAAGGTGTTGTTCATGTTTGTTAGCTATATTAGCTTTGAATTAATCTTAGTTTTGATATAACTAAAACTTAAACTTAATTAGCTTATGTTTAAATATTTTTAAGATTAGTATTTTTCCATGAAATATTTTGTAAACACTTTGAAAAATACTAGAATGTGTTTTAACTCCTTCAAGCACTCAAAAATGTGTTCTTAACACAAATTTTTATATAAAACATTTTGAGATAAGTTTTATAGGTTTTAAAGTCATGAAAAATCTTTTAAAATTGATTTTCATATAAATGTATTGATACACTATGTGTATAATAGCTAAATAACCTTAAAATGCATAAATCATTATTCATGACTGTTCATGTATCAAGACAGATCTTTCTATATCGATACAAGATTGTTTAACAGTCATATTTTGGATCGTTAAACACAATGTATCGATACAAAGGCATGGGGAACAACGGGAAATGACATTTTGAAAGTTCCAAAGGCTATATTCCTTCACCAAACATCCTTAACAGCTATATTCATGATCAGGGCTATAAATAAGCCTTTCTAACACCTTCAACAAGAGGAAGAACTAAGAGATTATGCTTAGAGTCAAATCTTTCATCTTTTCCATCATTTCACTAAGTAATTCATTTTTGTATAGGATTAATTCTTCCTATTTTTGTATTCTTAATTTTGTATCTTTAGATACATACTTCACTTGAGCCAAAATTCTTGTAAACACCTAACCTTTAGAGGTTCTATTTGTTTACACTTAAATATTTGTAAAAAGGGGAGGTTCCTACTTAGCCATTGAAAAGTAGAGAAGGTTTCTATTTAGCCTTCAAAAGTAGTAAGAGAGGTTTTGTCTTAGCCATAAAAGGTAGAGGGTAAAGGTTTTTATCTTAGCCTTGAAAGATAGGGAGTGTAAAGGTTATACCTTGTCTTGAAAGTTAGACAATTCAAGTTAGTGAATTATGAAAATTCAAGGCAAGTGAGGCCGAGGTAGAGGATATAGGCAATTTAAGGCTGAACCTCTCTAAATCATTGAGTTTGCTTCTCCTTCCCTTGTCTTTAATTATTTATTTCTATTCAGTAACTCGCACTCTAAAGTCTATTCTTGAGATTTCTCAATTTTATTTATCAAAGTTTTAATTTACCAAAGTTTTGAGAAAACCATTCATCTTCTTCTTGATTTCATTCACTGCTAAAAGGTCTAACAATGTTCACTATTATGCATGTTGCATTTTATTCATGACTTGTATGTTAAAATACATGCTTGCTTGTTATGAAAATTTTAATTTTTGAAAAACCCTTAGGTTAAGTCTTTGCTACCTTCAAATAATAGGGAATAGCATAGATTTAATGTTTCCATCAAATTGGTCCTCTAACTTTAGGGACAAATCAAACTTTCTAGGTTTGGATTCATGGTAAAATGAGTTTAACTTGCTGATTTTCAAACAAAAGTGCCCCTTTTAATTGATTAAAAAAATATTAAGTCTTTATCTTGATTTTAACACCTTCATGGTGGAATGGTCAATAGGTTGTTTCATCATCCCAAACTACTCTAGGATTGTGGAATGAACTCACGATGCCTTTGTCATTCTCTTGCCTATATTGTGGCTGTTCAAATGTCCATAATTCAAATTTAACCCCCAAGAAACCCAAAAAGTTGAATAGTCTCTTGTTTTTGCTCTAGTAGCATTATACTCTAAATTTGGAAAATTATTTTTAATCCATAAATGATTTTTCTAGAATTTTTTGATATTTTTCCCTTAAAGAGCATCAAAATAAGTTTTCAAAGATGTCTCGTTTTTCCTTAAATTATCCTAGATGAGGGAGATATGATTTTTTGAACCTTTGTTGTTTGGAACCCTTGGACTAACGTGATATATTCTATTTAGGCCATTTTAGCCAATCAAAAGATTTTTTATATTATTTAAATATTTTTGCCAAAAAGATTGAAATTTTTTTTTTCAGAAAGCTATTGTTTATGATTTAACAATTCCGGATAAGCCCAAAATGATTTTTCAAAATCCACCACCATTTTTCCCTTGTACATGCTGCCAGTGCTAAAAAAGTCCTAACTCTAAAAATTAGTTTCACTTAGACATGGATTTTTTAGGATTTTTAATATTGTTATGTTAGTCCGTATCAAGTTACCTTTCTGATGGTACCTTATTTACCCTTTAAAGCCTTCGAATGAATCAAGAATAAATTTGGGAAGAGAGACCATGTGATGTTGTTCCCTATTTTTAGTCTAGTCTCTAGAACTGCCATCATCGAGACATTTAAACTTCTCAAAATGCATCCAATTGGCTCCCCTACAACACAAGCCCTATAGGTTTAAATTAAGGCTTTGGATAAAAACATATCTTATTCAAATTTTTGGTTTCTTATTTTTGAAATACCTTTTTCCACAAAATCCTTTTCTAAAAAAAATGAAAAAAATTTTTTCTTTAGGGATACTCTAACCCCACCACTTTACCAGAAAATAAAAGAAGTCAATTCCCTCTCTCATATTTATTTGAGATTCCTAATTATTTTCTTAAATTATAAAAAATTTTCATTCTTGGGATACTTTAACCTCAATATTTTGAAGGGATACTCTAACCTATTTTCCATCGAAAACTCAAATTTTTTCTTTTAGATTTATTCAAAATTCCTAACTATTTTCTAAAATTATCAAAATCTTTATCTTTAGGAATACTCCAACTCAAACTCTTCAAGGGGATACTCTAACCTCGCTTTTACCTCAAAATCTAAAAATTTTCTCTCTTTCAGACACCTCGGATTATTTTGTTTAAAACATTTTTTGTCCCTCAAATTACCATTGAATCTAAACACGTCTCCAAATTGGCATTTCAATTATTCTTCAACAATTAAAAATAATTACAAGACATACTTTGACTGTGCCCCCTTTTTATGTTCTTGTGTTTGTCAAATTCTTATATTCTTTTTCATCTTACTAACATGTTTCTTTTTTGTAGTGATTATCATGCATTCATATTTAAAATTTGCTTTTAAAGCATTTTTACAAGGCAATGTTTCATGTTGGTATCTCTCTAGCACCTAATACAGAATATCTAAATTTTCAAACTTTAATTCGTAAATTATTTTCATAAAAAAATCCCTATGCTCTTTATACCTCCACGACATTTTGGTGATATAAGATTTTCTATCAAAACCTGAATTTACATTTTTCATAAAAGTTGATGCATTAAAAGGGATTTTATCTAAATAATGACCAAATGGAACCGATTAAGCCAAAATAAAAGTGAGATATAGTTAGTGGGCATCGATTTTAGGCATCATTGGGGTGCTAACCCTTTCCTATGAGTAACCAACTCCTAACCTAACCAACAAATCTTTGGACAATTTATAGACCTTGAAATCAACATTTTAGGTTTCATAACTCGAAATATTGTTCCTGATAGGCATTCTATTATGCCTAGCCTAAAATGATATGTGGTGACTTCAAATTTATAGTTGCTTCATGGTAACCTTCCAAGACTAATCAGATGAGCGATTCATCTTACAGTCTTTCTTCTTTTCATATCACTATGCCTAATCTAAATCACAACTAAGGGATAACTCAAAACCTCTGACCAAACACTATATATCTTTTAACTTGAGGGCACCTGCTTAAGATCGTTTGGAAAGAAAATACTAAATAGGTACATAGTGACACTCACCTTTTTTTCATTTGGCTAAACCTACTTTTTTCTTATTATCATTCTTAGAGGATTCATGAAGTAACATACATTAACCATGCTTTTGACACCTAGCTTATTAAATGGCCATTCATAAAGCATAAAATGCAACTCATTTATTAGTTTGGCCATAAATCAATTTACACAAAGGCCACGTTAGTGCTAAATGAAATAAATAAAATATTAAATAAATAAATCAAATAAATTACAACAAAAAATATAAAATCAAATAATTTAATTTTGTAATGTATTAAAGTGTTTGCTATTACTTTGCAGCATGTGTAATTTAAATTATCAAATTAAAAATAAATTATGTACAAAAATATTTTAATTTATATGTTTAAATTAAATTAAGTAAAATTTAAGTCAAAATTTATTTGTAGCTCACCTTTAATTCAATATCTCATGGTATAAATGCTGATATAAATTCTTTCTTGAATATTTTAGATTTTTTTAGGGTGAATATCAATAAAAATACTACATAGGTATTTGGTAAAAATATACAATAATCGATTCTCATAATTTCACAGAGGAGGAGAGCTGGTTTTTAGCACAAAAAAACTAGAGAATAAAAAAAAAGAAAAAAGAGAGAAAAAGAAAGAAAAACAAAAATAGAAAGTTTCTCCAAGTCTGATCCAAGGTTGTTTCTCTACTTGCTTTCCACTTTGTTTCTGATCATTTTTCTCTTCATCTTATGTAAGCTTGAGGATCCTATGCCATGCTTAGGTGACAACTTAGGCTAAAGGTGTAAAAACCAACTTTATAGCCAAATCTTTAGCTATAATCTTTAAATGTTCTCTTTTGGTTTTCTTTACTGATTTTTGTTGAAAGTCTCTTAAAAATCATCTTTTTATCGAGATAACTCATTTTCCAAAGGTTTTATCTTAAGTTTTTTTAGTTTCCAAATAGTTTTCATCAACCAATTTCTCATGTTTCAACTCTAGTTTTACTTTATATGTTACTCATCTTCATGTTATGTATGATTCATGCATTTTATGTTCTTTCCATGCATTATTGTCATTATTCCCATGTTTATGCATTTTTATGAAAATATAATAATTATGCCATCATTATCATGTATTAGTGAATCTATGTATGTTAATGTTAATGACGTGCCTTGTGTTTGAACTCAAGTATGCATGCATTTTATGGCATTTTCATGTTATTATCATGATTCATATATCCATGCATTTTCCATTAATATATTGTGATTATGGCAACATCTTCATACATATTAGTAACTCTAAGTATGTTCATGTCAGTGTGGTGTTTTTGAAAGTAAGAATCATGTATTGTACTATGCTT
>JBBYHL010028367.1:0-10559 GCA_038381835.1 Adansonia madagascariensis
CATCAATACCTTTCCCAAGATAATATTATCAGAAATAAGCCTACCTTTTACAAAGGAATTTTGGAATGAAAAAGTGATTTCCTTTATGATTAATGATTACTGCTTTTGCAATAATGATGTAGGTAACATTGCAAAGGATGATTGATTTGTAGGCTGTGACTTTTTCAAGATTCTTGACTTTAGGGATCAAAGCGATGGAAGTTTTATTGATTTTTTTTCCGCATATGACCTACATTTAGGAATGATAAAGTTGAGTCAGTAGTGAGGGGCTGAAAATGTTCCAAAAATATTGAAAGAAGATAGCAGGTTTCCCATCAATTCCAGGTGCTCTTAAAGGGCCACTTTGATATACTGCATGCTCAATTTCATTAGCAGTAAAAGGCTTATCGAGTTTTTCAAGTTGCTCTGTTTTCTTCTTCTCGCATAGTTTCTTTAGCATCAAGGGTTTTCCTAGAAAATCCATAAATATTTGTTTGATTTTCATTTGATCATCTTCCCAACAGCCTCTCTAGATGAGAATTCCAAAGATTTTGTTACTAATTCTTCTTTTATCTATCATCGTATGATAGAACTTCGTGTTTCAACCCTCCTTGATAATCCAATTAATCTTGGATTTCTGCATCTAGTATAGTTGTTCCTGCTCACCTAACTCCGTTAGTTCCTCCTGAATTTCTTTTTCTAGTCTACGTGCTGCTTCCGATTTTCATTTTCTTTTCTTTTTTTTTTTATTTCAATAAGTTTATCCCCTACTTTTCTTCTCCTTTCACATATATTCCCAAACACTATTTTATTCCACCATTTGTTATTGAACTGTGTTATTTTAAATTTCTGAATCAGTGAAATATAGGAGATCTAATAACTTTATTTCCCCATGAGTATCTGACAACTTCCCGACATTCGAGATGTGTGAGCCATATTACTTTGAATTAGTAAGGTCTTTTCTTGTATTTCACTTGCATTTCAGTATTAAGAATATAGGTCCATGATTGGAGAATGAGACCGGAAGGTTGAGCAAATAAGTCTTGTCGTGAGATTGGAACCATTGGGCATTAGCAAATGCTCTATCAAGTCTCTGCCACACTAAATCCTGAGTTTTCTTATTATTATTCTTAGTCCATGGACAAAGCTGCCCATTAGGATGAATTTCCATAAAGTTAAGGCATTCCCTTAAGGCTTCTGACCCTGTAAGGAAGATGTTTGGAATGACAATTTGTCTTTTGCATTGATAATTTGGTTTAAATCCCCTATCACAATCTGATTTTCATCGTCTTTAATCTGACTTGCAAGATTTAAAAGCTGATTCCGTATATTTTTCCTTTGTTGCACGTCAAGGTGTCCGATAAACAAGTAAACCAGAAGCTTTAGTTGAAGGCCACAACATGCCAAATGTCAATATTGGCATCTTTATATATGATAAAAACATTTACCTAATCCTTCCATATCACAAAGAAACCCCCACTTTGCCATTACAATCAACTCCATTTGAACCTACAAAACCCCATCCGTTTGCTAGTATTCTACCCTTTTCTACAGAGGTGTCAGTTTTCATCAAAAAACAAAAATCTATTTCATATCTTTAGATCAGTTCCTTACAATGACAAGATGTTAGGGGCTGACTAACCCCCTAAGATTCTAGCTAAGGAGCATCATGGCTTCATTAGAGGCTGTTGTAGGATAACTTGCCTCAACCCTTGCTCACTGTCAATGTCCTGGTTAATGTGATGATCCTTAAAATCTAAAGGCTACATAAGTCTGGGAACTTCCCTTCTGTCATCTAGTTTTTAGTCACTAGATTCATCTTTCTTTTTCCTTTTCTATTTTGTCACGTCTCTAGATTCCAGGGATTGTGCTGCCATTGAAAGTTGGTTAGGAGATTCATAGTGAGAGGAATGCAGCTATGCTATAGCAATAATTTCAACTTGAATTAGTGGCCCCAGGTTATGCTAATCAGGAGATGGGTTGCCTAGGAAATTTGTGAGTCTTATCTCGTTTCAGTGCTCGAGGAACCACAAAAAACAGGCTTGTTCCAAATAGCGAAGTTGCAATCAACCAAATTCATATCCCTATCTTGAGTGTTAGTTATTTCAAAGTTGAAACCATTTTGATGAACATTCCCAACATTTATTCTGTCTTTGTCTGCTTGTATTTCTCCCATGATATTGCTTTCTGATATATCGTTGTCTTCCTTTACGTCTATCTTACCATTGGTGAAAAAATTTTCTCCTTGGTAACCCTATCCATCTTGGCAGATTTGCTTCTGGTTGCCTGGAAATCTCTCAAAATTGTCTACTCTTAAGGTATCCTAAGGACCACCATTCATTTTCTATAAGTTCGTCAAATAATTTATCAATTTGTTATTGTCTATCCATTCCCTTTGTGCATCCAACCAGGATCAATCATCAAGAATGCTATCAGATCACCATTGCTAGAGTCTACCATGGACTGTCGAGATTGAGTGCATGAGTCCCCCTTTCTGAATAGTGCTCCCCTTGATTTTGAAAATCCAACAAGTTATCAACAAATGGTTCTTGTGTGATGTTCGGATTACCTCTAATGGCATTGGAGTTGAGATCCTCCTCCCGATGGATCTGCTCACCTAGCACTTGATTATCTTGCTCATGTTCATTTTGATCTGCTTCATTCTGTTGCCTTCTAACGAACTCCAAAAAAGTTTTTCGACAAAGTATATCTGTTGTAAGTAGCCTTAAGACTGTTTTTGAAATGGATTTGCTTTTAAGTCATATCCGTTGTCATACCCAAATCTTTGCCCAATATCTTCCATTTGCTTATTTATCATTCTCTCTATCTCTGAATTTTAATGTAGAGAGTAAAGGGGGTTTATGTCCTATGATTCCATATTTAGAACACACCTTAGAGACGAGTTCATAACGAAATTCAATCCACATCATGACACCATCATCTTCTCATCATGCACCCTACAATAAGAGAGAGACGAGGATTGATCTAGACTCTGGCCCGCGTGAAACACATGTTTTTTGGAGCCAAATTTTCCTGGTCTACAATCATCACTTGACCTATGGTTTTGAGTAATCGATTTAGCAATAAAAGGTCAATGGTAATCCAGTGGGAGACCGTAGATTTGAATCCAAATTGGATTTTAAGAGATGATCATTGAGGAAAAGACCAGATTCGATCTCTAGGTATCAACTATCAGTATTGCCCCATCAAGCGGCCATGGCCCTTCCCGCCAAATAAAGAGTAAGTCTAGGTGATTGTCAAAATGTAAGATGTAAAAGTTAGTCTCTTTGCAAACCAAAGCCACTCTTGTCTCTCAGCCGCATGCTCTATCAATAATCCCTTGGAAGTGCCTATTGAGAATCTTTGCACATCATGAAGAAACCTAATCAGCTAGTTATTCCAGAAAGATCTGCTCACTTTCCTTCGTGTGAAACGAACTAATGGGTCCCCATTTGGCTTTTGTCCTAACTGGAGGTAGTGGGTTAACTCCAAGTTTACTTTCAGTGTCCACTTCTTCCAAGGATTTTCTCACCACTATCCATTTAGCTACAATCTTTCTGCCAATTGGGAAACATGTATGTACCGTTTTAGGGTGTAAATTGGTTGAGAGTCCATTGGCAGTGATGGAATAAGGATTTATAGGCCAATGCATGCTTCTGATCCTTCACTGGGTAGGGATGGAAGCATCTCTTCCTCTGTCTCAGAAGATGAATCATGATCTTCTGCATGCAAAGGGGAAGGATTTAGGAATCAGTTGTTTGGATCTAGAAAATAACAATTTGTTTGGGTTTTTGGAAAAGATGACATAATTAGCTTGATTTCTTACGGAAAAGCCATTAAACAGATATTTGCTTTCCAAATTAAGGGAAATCACGACAATCGAACAAAAAGAAAATCTAAAGGGTCAAAAATCAAGCTGCCCCAAATGTATTGCCAGATGTAAAAAATGCATGCAAAGAAAAAGATAAGATTTGATCAAACTAAATCTTTTGTTTAAGAAGGAAACACTGCTCAGAGGATCTGAGCAAGAGATTCGAAGTTGAAGTGGAATCCTTAGGCCTATAGATTGGCATGCAAAGATCGGGGGTTAATTGAAAAAAGCTCTCAAATAGAGAGGAAGTCTTCGTGACGAAGGAAAGAGCTCTCAAGCGAGAAGAAACTCCTTAATTTTCGCTTCAAATGATTATAAAAGGCAGATTATGATTATGTTTCACAAAGGATTCGATCCGTATTTATATGAGTCTAAATAAAAAGTTTTATAATTTGAGTTGATCTTATTTGTTGGCCCCGAATTATTATTATATAAAATTATTTTTATTTAAAATTAAGTATACGTATTCATATAAAATTTTTAATAATTTATTATTTTGCATAGCAATTTGGGTTTTTTGAGCAATCTCTATCCAAGCTTAAGTAAGAAAATAAAAATTTAAGTTGCCATTCAACCATGAGCTCCTCGTTAGGTTTGAGTCAATTTATTTCGGGTTAAAAAAATTCAAATTATTTTCAAGTTTAAGTTGTTTTTTAGATTTGAATAATTTTGGGTTTTATTTGCTTTTGATTTTGCTTATTTTATATTCAAGTTATTTTAGGCGAAAATCATCTTGAATTTGGCTTATTCATATTTGACATTTGAATTATTTCGATCATTTATGTTCAAATAACATTAAGATTAAATTATTGATTTTTAAAGTCAAACCAAATTAAATGAATTTTTTATATAAAATCATATTGCATCAACATCTATTTTGATTATCTTTGATTTGTATTTTTGACATTAGAAAACAACTTATTTATGATGTATCATTGTTAACAAAATAAAAATATTTAATTTATGGGGTATAATTATATAAATTGAATTTAGTTATCACTATAAAAACCTATTTTCAATATTTTCTACTCATAATTACTAGGATACTCGTAATAAAGTATTAAAAAATTAAAAGGTAATTTAAAATTATTATATATTATTAGATTTTTTATTTGTCTTATATTTATTATTTTGTTAAATTATTAAAATTATACTTAATTTATGTTTGAATGATTTCAAGCTTGTCTTTTAAATCATTTAGCCTAGGAGCAAATCAAATTAGAATTATTTTGGGTTTAGATTTGTCATGACAATTTTTTCTAGAAACTTAACTGCTTCTCAATTGAAGCAAGTCTCTAATTCATTATCTTCTACAAAAAAACTAATTAGAAGAAAGATAATTTCCCTTTTCATTAAAAGCATTTATAAGTTTGATTTTATTAGTATAAAGTGATTCTAAGCATAGGTTTTATTATATCCTATGGCTATTCAATAAACCTTTCCCAAACCATAATCCTAAAGGAAAGTGGCATTTGCAACAAGCTTTGAAGCTACTCTTTTTTTCATTTCTCTTCTTTCTAATCCACCAATTTGTATCCGTACAACAAATACAAAAAACAATCTTTAGGCTTTAGTTACAGATGGAAAGCTCCAATTCCTTGAAGGAAATGGATAAAAGTTTTCAAAAGTTGGAGCATTTTGATAAGGGGAACCTTTTTTTAATGGCAACAAAATGTGTATATGCACATAACCAAAAGAAAAGGAGAATGAAACAAGTAATAATGTTCATGAAAGAAAAAATCGAGAGAGTGATGATTATATTGGTAGAGGAAGCATCTTAAAAGTATGTTCAATTCATTATTTTGTACTTCTATTACTCAACTAAGGATTATAAGATAAATTAAATGCAAGATACATGGAGGATGCAAATAGCAAAATGTCCCCAATGACAATGTGAAATCAAATAAAATGGCCGAAACTAAAACCTGTTTGGAATAATTTACTAAAATTGAATTATCTTTAATAAATCAAAGTATCATGAGATAGAAATGGATGAAACAATCATTGTTTCATTGATTATTGATAAACTCTATACACGTGGAAAGATATATTTTTTCATCTATTATAGATAAACTCCCATCCACATGGAAAGAGATATCTATCTTGAACAGCTTATGAGTCATCTTTGAGAGAAATTATTTTATAGACCTTTCCTACCACATAAGCTGTAGGCCTTAACCAATTAAAATAATTCACGTAAAAATTTTTTTCAAGTTATACTTACACGTAAGCTTTCAAATCATCCGATTTATTTTTCTGTTAAGATAACGGCAAAATGAACGTGAACAAAATGATTGAAACAAAACAAAAATCGAAGAAAGTAACATTATGAGTTAGGGAAAACTGAAGAGATCTGATAGTGGGGATAGCAATTTGAAGGAGTGAGAGGTTACATGTCGCCAGAGTTCGGATCTAATGGCATTACAACAGAGAAATTTGATGTTTTCACTTTCGATGGTGATTTTGAAGCTATTATCAAGGGAGGAGCTATTGAAATATCAATATAAAAAGGATTAGTGATTTCGTATAAACATTTGTGATAGAGACCAAAAGGAAGGGAAGGGAATTAACTATGGTAGCTTCATTAATTTGATCTTGCTTCATTTTTTTATTTAAATTTTATTGTTGATTTGTGTAGGTAGGTAGCCTCAATTGATTTTGGCAGAAGTGAAAAATTAAAAATTTTCATGTTTTGATTATTCAACAAAAAAACTTAAAATTTTTTATAGGGTAATAGATAATTAGTTTTTTTATTTATTTAAATGAAAAAATGATTTTTTTCTTATTATTTAAGCAATTTTATAATTTCTCTTCCTAATTTCGTATTTTCTTTCATGCCAGACAAAAGAAAATTCGAAACAATTTTTTTACCTTGCTAACAAAAAATGAAATGCAAAGTCGTATGGTCTTTTCTTAATAATGATGGGTATCTTGCCACTGTTATAACTCCTGAAGCTGTCCGTTGATTTTCTTAGGGAGCTAAAGACAAGAAAATGCTAGCAAAAAACCCACTGGACCAATTAGTTTATATCCATTGCAAATCATGTTTCTAAGCAAAAGCTAAAGGGATGCCATCTTTTTTGTGTTGATCACTATAACAGAATCTTGTTAGTTATCCAGTTTGATTCTCCAGCTTTGCTGCAACTCCATCAACCTTTTATATTCTCACCTATCAAGGTAATTTATTCAGAGATCCAGGTAAATTTGCCATGGAAGAATTCCAATATTAATTTGCTAAACTTGCTGCTGGAAAAGAATCGAGTTCCACTATGGAGACCCGTGCCCAACCTACGAGGTATTATCCACTTTGGCCCATTGGACCTCACAGTTTTGTCCCCAAAAGGCGCCTCGCAAGTAGAGGCTTAAGTTTTAACTTATATATCATAACAGATCCTCAAAGATTCTCGATGTTGGATTAGAGTGTTACAAACTCCCCCTGTTTTAAAACTTGACATCCTCGTTAAGCCCAATATGGAACAAATAGAATCAATACGAAGCAGACAAAACCAGGATCACACCAGGCGTTGGGATTCTAAAGGTGGCTTCCACCATATAGCACTTAGCTCCCGTAAGATTCTAGAGGTAGCTCCCACGGTGTAGTACCTTGCTCCCGTCGGTTGGTGATTGTGCTCTGATATCATTTGTGAAGACCCGTACCCAACTTGTGAGGTATTATCCATTTTGGCTCATTGGACCTCACGGTTTTATCCCCAGAAGGTGCCTCGCAAGTATAGGGCTAGGTCTCAACATATATATCATAACAGATTCTCAAAGATTCTCGATGTGGGATTGGGGTGTTACATCCACGGCATAGAGCAAATCAAACCCTAACTTTTTTATATATTTTTTTGTTTGCCGTTATCTATCTGGTCAGAAAAATAAATTGAATAATTTAAAAGCTGATTTGTAGGTTTATGCCTGTTTTTAAGTATGATATGAAAAAAAATTCTGATGTGGATTAATTCAATTGGTTAGGGCCTATAACCCATGTGGTAGCAAGGACCTATAAAATAATTTCTCCATCTTTGAATTGAAGATCAATATTGGAAGGAAAATGAGAAGGAAAAAGAGATTCATATCTCCAAGGTCCATTTGGTGGAAGAAACAAATCCCAACAAATCCACAAAAAAGATCTCTTTTAAAAAGCTTGCAAATCATCTTTAAATTGAAGATCAATATCGCAAAGAAAATGAGGAAAAAAATAAACTTATATCTCTAAAGTCCATTTGGTGGAGGAAATAAAGTCCAACAAATCCACAAAAAAGACTGTATTTTCCTATAATGATCAAAAATTCAAAAAGAAGAAAAGTGAATGTTTTCATTGAGGAAAGCAAGGCCACTTTAAGAAGTAATACTGCTCTTTCAAAAAGAAGACCAATGACAATTTTTTGTTGTAATTTCTAAAATCAATGTCTTGGAAGACAACCAAGCATGCAGATTGATTTTGGTGCTACAAACTATATGTGTGAAAACAAGGCCTTATTCAAAACATTCCATCTGAATGAAAGAAGGCAGTGTGTTTTACATAGGAAATTCAACTCTAGCTAAAATTAAGGGCAGAAGGACTACACATTTGGAATTAACTTTCAAAAAGATTCTAAATTTAACAAATATTTATTATTTTCAGAAATTAGGAAGAATCATGTTTTTGTTAGTTTTCTTAGTAAGTTTGATTTCAAGTTAGTACTTGAAGGGAATAAATTTGTATTATCCATAGGTGGAATCTTTATGGGCAGAGGTTATGTCACGAAGGTATGTTTAAGCTTAATGTAACTCTCAATAATAAGATAAATTATTCTATTTACATGGTTGACTCCTTTAATTTATAACATAATTGTTAAGATATGAGAATTATAATAGAAAACTTGCAATGTCTACATCTAATTTAATTCCTTTGATTAAGAAAAATGCTGAGATTTGTTTGACTCTAAGGAGCTCACACATAATGATTCTAAAGAAATGTTGGAAGGAGAAAATTCCATTAAATATTGCTATAAGTGAGACTTTTTTAATATAAAAATTCCCAACATTTTAAAAACCGAAAAAAAAAATGCTTGTTTTCATAAAATGGGTAAACTTAAACAAAATTAAGGACAAAGAAAACAAGTAATTAAATTTTTTTAAAAGGGCATTGTGGGGTTGTAAACACCTCTTACTCATACTTGCATTTATAGACTTAATTTTATTTTATAGACCAAAATTATTTTTTTATAAATCTTTATTAATTTTATAATTTTATTCAAGGGATAAAGTTTTTTAGGTGCCCAATCATAGTCAAGCAAAAAAAAAAAAAAATGGTAACAGCTCCCTGTGTTTTCTAAACCCTTTAACGGTTTTAAAATCGTTATGAAAATTATCAAAAGATTTTCACACATTTTTCTTCTTTTTTTGATTTTTTTAAATTTATTTCGAGAATCTTCATGAAAATAAGAAAAGAAAGAAAATAAAAACAAAAAGAAAAGGAAAAAGAATTTATATTAGGCGATCCAATTTTGAATTCCAAAGCAAAATCTAAAATTCTTAACCCATTTATCAATTGAAAGTGCCATAGCATAAGGATTTAATCGTGATTCAAAATCCAAAATTAATTTTAAGATGAATTTAAAGGCCCAAAAGATTGACTTCAAATTGTTTTAATAAAAAAAATTAGTCTGGAGTTTGTATAAATAGTATTAATTAAAATTAAAAATTCTACGCAATTTAATTAAAGGCTGAAGATTTTTTTTAAAGGCCTTAAGCAAAATTGGGTGTCCATGTAATTTGAAAATCTTTATAATAGCATACACGTATCAATAACCTGTTTTATATACTTTAATAAAAGCATATGATAAGACCTAAGAGGCTATACTTTTAAATTAGAAACAAGACATTTACCTAAAATAACATGTATAAGTATAACAATAATAGATTATAATAGAAGATAATATATTATTACAACATAACATTCAAATCATTATGATAAAATGTATATATTATTATTAATAACCTATGTTATGTTCTTTATTCTAACTACATGGGAATATACTATAATTAAAAAAATAAAACCTTTATTTTAAATATTATGTATAACATAAGGATATTATAAAATTAACATAATTTTATATCCATGACCAATAAAATATAAAATGTTATTTTAAATCTTATAAGATTATCATAATGGATATAACATTTTATTAATTTATTTAAGAGATTAGTATTTAAAAACTATTTTAACAAGTAATTAAAGTTTATATTTATTTTTTCAATTCAAAGTCGTCTAATTTATCAGTGGAAGATTACATGTCATTGTAATATTCTTTGTTTATTTAAGAAGTATTGAAAATGATCTTCAAAAAATAAAAAATTTATTTGAGTAGTCATCCAAAATGAACATTCATTGAAAATTCCCAATATAATCTCTCTTGAAGTTCATATAAGAATTTGTTCTTACTCTTAAGCATTGATCAAAGCATCGAAAACGATTGTAAATAATTCTATTAACAATATTTTCCTTTCATTACTAGAAAATATTCCAACTAATCACATGGTAAAAAAAATTGTCTAAACAACTGATCATAGATCTTAGTCTTTGCATCCGCACATGCATAATCACTACATTATTTTGCATACATACCAAATGATTTGCATTTGTCACTCCAAAATAATAATTACTAGCTATAAAATTAAATAAATTAATAATTTCTGTTCTAATTATTATTCTTTTTAAATT
>JBBYHL010028399.1:0-10556 GCA_038381835.1 Adansonia madagascariensis
CCATGTGTCCTCAAAATATCTAACAAATGTCTTACTTGAATAATGTCCCTAGTGCCCTTTAACTAAAAAAATTGCATGTAGAACCTTACAGACATTAAGACATTTTCATCGACGGCAAGATGTTGTGACCAAAATTGCACATTTGTTTTCTTTGTCCAATTGGTTCTTGCTTGCTCTTTCAAGAATTCAATTGGATGTTCTGCCCTATAGTATAAATGTCTTACAATGGTATTCTTCCAAAAATGCAAATTTTCTTATCCATGGCCCTCAGATTAACCTCTTGAGAATTATTATCCTTAAGCTTAATTGTCCTTCATTGATCTCCTCTCAACACTTAATTTTATAATGGTAAATTCAATTTCAAGTTCCAAGTTTTGTAGCGTTTGAAATTTGAAAGTTAACCACTCGTCTCATATTTGGCTTTGACTTTTACTTATGTTGATTTTAAGTTTAACTTTTAAAATCGGGCCTTTTTTTTTACTCCAATTGTTTTCAATGATCATTCCATCTTTTCTGGAAGGGCTAAACAAGTCAACTCACATCCTTTATTTTTAATGGCTCAGATTTCATTTTTCCAACTCCAACACATTTTTTTCAATTATACAATTAAGCTTATGTGCCATTCTTTTTTGTCAAGTATAGCTTTCTAACTTATTCTAAAACCTATACTAGGTTTTGTGATCATTATTGCTTTATTTGAGAGGATTCGGGTTAAGGTATGCTAACAAACCTTTAGAACATCAAAAAATTGATTAGGGAAGGCCTAAACAAATTATGACTCTAAAAAGGAATTTAATTTTGATCGAAACACTAGCTTTCCAAGCTAGTGTTGTGCAACACATTAATTTAGTCCATAAAAGACTTTAAGCTATGCATCACGCGACTTCATTAAGCCCCTTTCAAGTGCATGACATAACTACATAATGGACAATCTTTTGGCATGACCATTTGTACGGCATAGCTGTTGCTAGTAGCAATAAATTCAACTAGCAAAGTCGCTTTAAAGATGCTCAAAGCCACCTCTCTTTGTCTGTTACTAAGAATTAGGAATAGGACAAAGACCAAATAGATATAATTTTGTTCGGGTCATAAAGTAAAACACAAACAAGTTCATTCAAACAGAAAAAATTAGAACAGAAACTTTAGGCCTGGGATGAGCCCTCAGTTAAAAAAGCTAATTAAGGTGAAGCCTAAATCTAATGGGTTGACTAGGGTGAAACCATAACCAAAAAAATGTTGATCAAGATGAAACCATACCAACCATCTAAGGATGACTAGGGCAAAACCATAATAAAAAAGGGGTTGGCATGGATACAACCATATGAACCAACTAAAGAATAACTAGGGTGAAACCATAGTCCAAAAGAGGTTGGCCTAGACAAAACCATATGAACTAACTAAAGAATGACCAAGGCGAAACCATAGTAAAAAAAGGGTTAGTTTGGATAAAACCATAAAAACAAACTAAAGAATGACCAGGGCAAAACCATAGTAAAAAAGGGGTTGGCCAGGATAAAACCATATGAACCAACTAAAAATGATCATGGCAAAACCATTATTGAAAAGAGGTTGGCTGCAACAAAACCATACGAACCAACTAAAGAATGACCAAGGAGAAACCATAGTTGAAAAGGGATTGGCCGGGACGAAACCATATAAACCAACTAAGGAATGACCAAGGCAAAACCATAATTAAAAAGAGGTTAGTCGAGATAAAACCATACTAGTGAAAACTAAGTCGGATGGTTGACCAATGCAAAACCATAATAGTCACCATAACAAATAATGCCTGATATTCAAAATATTTGAAGAATTCAATATTTACCTTTTGATTCTGAGGAAGTTAGCATATTGAGTAGTTTCTTTCCGACATAATATTTAACTTTTTGATTTGTAAATCATTGAATGCAAATAAAAATGCATGAAATATGCATTTGATGTATTTTCATGATTTTTTTTATTTATGAGTTTTTTTATGAACAGTCTAATTCATCCTAAATTTAAAACTAAAGGTATATATTTTTCTTTTTCATAATTTGTGAGGTGGGTCTATGCCTCTTCTCGGAGTTGAATGCCTCTTAAGTAAATGCTGAGGACATCTCTTTTTATTTTGGTGAAAAAAGCTAGCGCTTGAATTTGTAGTTAAAGGCATTTTCAAAAAAATGTTAAAAACATCTCTTTTGCTTTTTGACAAGGGACCTAGTGCCTAAACTTGTTGTTGAAGGCATCTTTAGAAGATATTGAAGATAAAATACACTTGCGCCTATTCTTGGAATCAAAATGTTATAACACTTTTTTTCTTTTAATGTAGAGAAAGCTCGAAAGAGAATTCAACACTAACAAAGCAAATTGAGTAATGCATCAATACCATCCAGAGGCTAAAGAAGAGCATGATGGAAAATAGGTGATTTCTAAAATCTTCTATCAACAACCGAAACAAATGGATAAGAAGGATGATATCCCAATAGTTATAGAATTAGATCTTTTTTCTTTCCAGAGATCATCTAAAAAGACTTGACTTGTCAGGATTTTACTAAAATGTCATTTATCTCCCTTAATCCTTCCTAAAATGTTTGAAAGAATTTAGAATCTTAAGATCCCTATAATGTTTTGATCTCATTCCAAAGTAATGCAAAAAAAATCACTTTGTCATCTTTTCATCTATTTCTGTTTCCTTAAAATGTTAATTATCATTTAGCAGAAATATTAGCATGGTTAAAAAAATTTACCAAAAATAAGAATAAAAATATATATATAGTCATATTGCAACAATGAAATAAGATACAACATTAGCTATTTTATAGAAATGATGGTAAAGTACAAAAAGAGTTTGGATATTACTTAGATAAATAGAATCTCCCATTCAGTTCTTTAAAGATTTCTTCCAAATAGAGTGTTTACTTTCATGAAGATCCATATCTTAAAAATGCTTCTGATCATACTATGCCTCTTTTAGATTCAGTCTTTCGATAAATTATGCTTTGGTCATTACTTTTAAATGCTTGAGCTACTATTTCAAGTTTTCAGATTAAAGCTTCCCTCTTATACTGCCTTGGATCGGATAACCATTTTTAGGTTTTCATCCAGTTTTTTTTACTATTTTAGCATTTTTTTGAGTTTTTATCCTTTTTTTTAGGCATAATACTTCTTTAAATTACCCAAATTTACAAGGTTTGGTAGAATGCCTCCATCTATCTCTACCAATATCAATGCTCCTCTTGAAAATGCCTTCTAGACTACATAGGGCTCTTCCTAATTAGGTGCCAATTTGCGTCGAGGATCTTTTTATCTAGGTAAAATTTTTTCAGTACCAATTCTCCCTTGTGGAATTTCTTTAGATACATTTTCTTATCGTGTGCTCTCATTATTCTTTTTTGGTAATTTACTAGTGTTGAATAGATTTTAGCCTTTTTTTTCAATGAAATTTAGCTGTTCAATATGCTCTCAGACCTATTCGACTTCCTCCAACTTAGTTTCCATTAAAACTCGAAGTGAAGGGATCTCTACTACAATTAGCAAGATAGCCTCCGTGCAATAGACTAATGAATAAGGTGTTGCCCATTTAAAGTTCGGACCAAAGTTCTATATGCCAAGAGGACAAAGGGGAATTTTCATGCTAATCTTTATATGTCTATACTAGCTTCCCTACAATTCTCTTAATATTCTTATTAGGTGCCTCGATGACTTTATTCATCTTCGAGTGGTATGTCACTGAATTATGATGAGAAATTTTAAGTTGGGTACTTACCTCCATCATTAATTTATTATTCAAATTGGAAGTGTTATCCGTTATAATTCTTTAAAGGATCCCAAATCAACAAATAATGTTGGTCTTCAATCATTGTCAACCTTGTCACACTTGTATAAGGGCTGCTTCAACTTAGTTGGTGAAGTAATCTATAGTCACCAAGATGAAGCAATGATGGTTTGAAGCTATGGGGTTAATTGATCCAATAACATCCATGGCCTATATAGAGAAAGGCCATGGCGCAGTTGTGATGTGCAATGGCAAAAGTGGTACGTGGATCTTGTCAGCATAGACTTGGTATTTATGACACTTCTTAGCATACTTAATACAATCACCTTCCATGGTCATCTAGAAATAACCCAGTATTATGATTTGCCTCACCATTCTATGTCTATTTGCAGGAATGCTATAAATCTTCTCACACACATTAAACATTGAAAACCAAGGTGGCTAGAGCATCTACCTTTTGATTATCATCTCAGGTCAGATGAATGAATTCCACTTTCTTAAACTCTTCAAGCAATTCTAGAATCAGCTTTTTATATTATTGCATTGTCGAATCTCGAGTCTTCTATTCTCTGCACAATTGATAAATCAACAAGGCTGAGTCTTCATATACTTTTAATAATTGAACTATTCTCTCTATAATTGCCCGAAATCCCATAACACATACTTAATATTCTACCACATTGTTTATATAGTTAAAGTCTAATCGAGCAGTATTAAGATCACCCTAATTCCATGGCCTAAAGCATTTGATACTCTATCAAAATACATTTTTCATGTTGATTCCATATCATATTTCGATAGCAAGACTTGCCATCTAGCTATCCATCTCGAAAGAGGCGATACTTCAAACAGATACTTGATCAGGTCTATTTTAGTGATCAGCCAAGTTGTATGATACAACATGTGTTGTTAAAGCCTTTTGGTAGTCCAAACTAGGGCACAACATATTTTTCCCTATTTGAGAGTAATTTACCTCATAGTTAAGGAATTTTTTACTAAGTTAATAAATTGCTTGCTCTTTCCTTCTTGTCTTATCTTATTGCCCTAACACATAACCCATTGACCTTTCAAATACTAACAAATACAAAATCAAAGTTCATCCTAATACAAGTGGTACCAATACTAACAGATTACTGAGATAGTGCTTAACTTTCTCAAATGCTTCTTGGCATTTGTCATTCCATTCACTAGGGTTTTATTTACATAAAAGCCAAAATATCAAGTCGCACTTATCTGTGAGTTAGGATATGAATCTTGCAATGTAATTCAACCTCCCCAAGAATCTTTTCACTTCTTTTTGCAGACATAGGGATGGCAATTCCTAGATGGCTTTAATCTTGTTCGGATTAACTTCAATCCCATTTTCACTCATAATAAAGCCCAATAACTTTTCTGACCTTGCACAAAAAGCACATTTTGTTGAGTTCAATTTTAGCTGGTACTTTTTTATCTTTTAAATAGCTTTCATAAATCCGCAATGTGTTATTTCTCCTAAGGTGACTTGGCAATCATATCATTTATGTACACTTCAATCGTTTGGTGCAGCATATCATGGAATAGAGTGACCATTGCCCTTTAATAAGTTGCCCCTGCATTCCTCAGTCCAAATGGCATCACCTTATAACAAAAGGTTCCCCATATTATGACAAATATGGTCTTTTCCATATCTTTTGGTGCCACTTTTATCTAGTTATACCTTAAAAATCCATTCATGAAAGAAAACAAATAATTTTTTACAGTATTACCAACCAAAGTATCTATGTAGGGAAGAAAGAAATTATCCTTCAGACTCGTTTGATTTAGGTCCCAATAGTTTATGCTATTCTGAATTTACCATCCTTTTTGGGAATGGAAACAATATTTGCAACTTATTCTGGGTATTTTGCCACCTTGAGAAATTCAGGCTGGAACTGTTTTTTTTACCTTTTTTTTATTTTCAAAAGCATTTTTGGTTTTATTATTCTTAATTTCTACTAAACCAGTTTTCCTTTTGTTTTAGATGTAGTTTGTGGACCATGATTTCCATATCCAATCCTAGCATTTCTTGGTAAGACCATGCAAAAACATCTCAAAATTCCTGAAGCAAACTTATTCATTCTTCTCTGGTAGCGGGCATGAGAGCATTCCCTATTCTAATTTCTTTTTATCATCCCCTAAATTTATTATCTTTATAGATTTTTCATGGGCATTATTCGTTCATCCTCTTGCTCAATTATTTTTAGTAGATTGGAAGGTAAAGTATGATCATCAACATCTTTTTCAAAATTGATCTCATTTAGGTGGACATACCATTCAAAATAAACCTTTGAATTATGATTAGGATCATCTACTTCTCTTTGAGTGGGGAATCTGTAAAGAAAAAAAGAAATAGGCAAACAAATCTATGGCATGATCTATGAATATGATGTAAAAAAATTAAAAATAAACAAAAGGTTATATACATTTCATTTCTAACAATGATAATTTAACACTTTAAGTTCTTTTACAAAAATTATCCTTAAATATCAAAGTAAGTTCCTTGAATTACATTGGAAATAGCCTAAAAACTATAGTTTTCTTAGTAATAGTCTAATTCTTCCAGATATATTTAGGAGGACATAAGCAGATTCAATCATCATCATTTGGTTCCTCACTATTTTCTCTAATGGTGGCTACTTGACAATTCTCGAGCTTTGCTGACATCATTAAAACATCCTTGTTTTTTGCTTTTTTTTTGGATTGATAACCCTTCCGCCACCAAAAAATTTTTTTTTAAGGAAGAGTAGAAAGCTATCTTCTGACATGGTTCTTAGCTCATGGCTTAGGATGACTTCCTTTCTTTATTTCTTTTTCTTTTTTTGACTCTTCTCTAACTTAAATCCCAACCCATATTTATCTTTTTTGCCTATTGCATTGATGAATTAGCTTATCCGCTATAAATATCTTTTGAGCCCTCTACCCGCTCAAGCCCTTCTCCTAATCATAAGTTTAAGACCCATGTGACTGCTCTTTGATAGCTTGGATTTTGGGATTATAGACCCTTCTACCGCAAAAGTAGTGTTAATGATCTCAAAGGTACGAAATAACACTCTTCAATTTTAAGATTTGTCTCAACATACAGGACCTCAATAGAAGTTATGGCTATGATGTCTTCCTTATTGGATATGGTAACTGCCTTTTCATCAATTATAAACTTGACCTTTTGATGAAGTGATGATGGTATAGCAGTGGCAGAATGAATCCACAGTCACCTTAATAAATAATTATATGCTTGATGATATACATGACATGAAACTGTATCTCGAATGGGCATGGATTGATAGTTAGAGTAATTAAAATGATCCTTTTGATTTCCTTTTTTATTCCATCAAATGCCTTGACAACCATCTGGATGTGTTTAATTAGGCTAATCCATTGTCATTAAGGACTTTCAATAATATGGTGCCATTGTATTTTGTTGTGATGTGAAGGTCTTTTGTGGAAGCAGTCATTCCTGGTTGTATTTCATCATCACGGAACAAAATGAAGCTGTTTGCAATAATATTGTTTACCAAGAAAACAAGTTTGTTTATAAATATATCTTAAGAAAAGTATGCCTAGTTAAGCACTTTTAATAAGGCATTTCGATGCAAGTTTGAACTGAGTAGTAGAGCTAACAAAGAGATTTTTTAGGTTATTTCAATTACTCTATAATGCTATATTCACTATGCTTTATAAACTTGAAAAATTTAGTCGCTTCTTTTTTCAAAAAATTTTGGATTTTTTTGGGACTTTTTTTAGTAACTATGGTTTTTTTGAACGTTTATCCCTTTGATGTGGCTTTGGCACCATCCAATATCATGACCAAAATGCCACACACTTCGTGTTACATGGCTAACCTTAATTATGTCAAGTACAACTAGTTGGCTTGTAGTAGCTTCCGGGGTTATTACTTTGCCATCATACTTTGATGGCACCTGTTTATTGTCTTTTTATGGAAAGAGCATTGGTGCTCTGATATTAACTTTAGGAGTACTTTTAGTTTTGGGAGAAAAAGCTTTTTGGCAAATTACAGTAAATAATAAGAGGACGACTAACACCGTAGAGTGGATGTAACAACCTTTTATCGGTCATGTTGATTGACTTTTCATCTTCCTAATTAGTTTCTTTAAACAATTTTATTTTGCCACTATCCATCATCCATTGGATTATGGCTGTAAACTATTAACGTTCTTGTAAAGTGTGTCCTGAAGTTATATGAAAATTGCAAATATCAATGCCAAGATCAAATTAGCTCTTGATGTATTGTGATTCTGACCAAGAATTACCTTTAGTTAGGATCATCCAATTTTTTTCCATTAGGGTTTTGACTTTTCAATCATTTGTCTTAACTGATCATTTTTTCTACCAATTAAAGCTTTAATTTTGGGCTTAGGATTATCCAGCAAAGGGTATGCTGCAACACTTGGTCCCAAAGCATTATCAAATTTATAAGCATCTAGTTGAAGAAAAATCTAGACCTTTTTCTTAAAAGCTGAATAAATTTCGATTGGATGACCAGCCATAGCATGATCTTTACAGTAGGCATTTAGATTGTACCAACTGGAAAATTCTCTTTATATGGCTTGGAAAAGATGTCGAATGAGGTCTAGGTAGTTAGTTCTTTGGATTAGTTGATTGGTGTTAGGCCTAGTTTGATTTTGGAGAGGTGGATATGGGATGGTGGTCTATCGGGTTGATAAAGTAGGACTTTGAGGTGCAGTAAAAAAGTAAGTATTTTAAAGCTATCAACCTAGGTTTTAGTAATACGGGCGAGGTCCTTGGTGATAAGTTTGTCTAGCAAAATTAATAAATGATGTCTCATCCTTCTTTTTGCCAAGTTCTACCTTGTTTTCAATGGAAGATTCGCCAGTTGTGATTTTTCTAGTCTTTACAGTTGTCCCGATTATTTCCCTTAGTATGATAAAGTCGATGAAATTCTTGGTTGCATTCCTTACCAGCTTATCATAGTAGAGGGACGTAGAGTACTTACGAACAACATTGTAGTTTCCTTCACTATCAACAAAGGCTAAACTTGAGAGGCCATGCCTCTCTACCTTTATGCATATTCTTTGAAAGACTTCATGGATTTCTTTTCCATAATTTAGAGAGTTAGCCTATTGAGTACCTATTCAGCCATGTGTTTATACTGTTTCAAAAAAGAATTTTGCAAGATTAGTCCAACATTGCATCTAGGTACAGTTTAAATTGTTATACCATCTGAGCCCTAATCTCAATAAACTTTCTTGAAAATGGTGAATCAGGAGTTTATTATTCTAAACATATTTTGCCATCTTTCAAATGAACATCTTAATATGTGCTTGTGGAGATGTAGCACCCTTGTGCTTTTAAAATTCATACATTTTAAATTTTGGTGGAAGGACAAAATCTGGTACCAAACTAAGATTTTTGACGTCAACACTGCTATACAATTTAGCCCATCCTATAGCATTTAGTTTTCTTTCAAGGAGTTGTAATATTTCTTCTTCAGTTTTATTTCAATCTACTCTTTGCTTATCTGTTTGCATCTTTCTTTTTCATCAATATAAAGACCCGTTGACTCTTCTGGTGCAACTGCTGTTCTTGGATCTAGCTTTTATGCATGAGGGTTAAGATTAATATGGATGGCTGGTGGATGAGGTATATTTTGTGAGCCAGCTGATTGTGTGTCTTGAACATTAACAGGTTATCTTTTGGCTTGTACCCTCCTAGATCTTTTGGTAAGAGTATCAGTAATAATTTTTGGCTGTAGGCGAGTTGGTTCCCTAGCCATGAACAATTTCATTATTCTGGAAATCTATAATTGCATTTCTTTTTATTTTTTCATCGTAGACTTTTGGGCTTCCCTGTGTCTTGCTTCCAATTGTTCAATTCTTGCTAAATAGTCTTTAGCCATTCTTCTTGTTCTAGACCTAATATCGATGAGTGGGTGGTGGTTCAATTGGTCTCTCTGAATTTGCAATATTGAAACCTTAACAAATCCAAATTTCATTGAGTTATATTTTACTTATGGCTTAGTGAAATTAATAATTATGTATAAGTATGTTTATGTATGATGCATGGTTTGAACGAATGCACATGTGAGGGCACTTGCTTTAACTAAAGATTCCAAACTTAAAAATTTTCATTAACTTTATGAGAAACTACATATTGATTATACTGGGGTTATATCCAAAGAAAGTCCTAACTTGATCATACTATTTCTGAGTTCTTTTAAAAATTGAAGTACAATATGCTCGTGTTCTTCTACAGGATTAATATAGGTCTATAGGACTTTATTTTTTTACCATCTTTCTTGCTTGGATGATCACTAAATTAATCTTCTCTGTAAAATAGTTAAGGTATATTTATCGGCCTTCACATCTGGTTTGCCATCTTTGGCACTCGACTTCAGCCCACCATAATTTATCATCCTTATATGCATCTCTGTCCTGATAAGCTCATATCAAAGCACGAATATCTTCTCTTTTCTATTGCAATTCCAATCCCAGCTCTCTAATAGTGATTGTAAGTGCTTGTCTTTCTTCAAACAATCGAGATGCATTTTTTGTTCTTGTTCCGCAGTAGTTTGAAGTCGTTCATTTTTCTCAATAGACCTTCTTAACTGGAGATGAGTATCTACATGCTATCTTTTTTCTCTTTTAAAACTGCCCCTCTAACTTTTCCTTCTAATGCTTTGGATTTCCAAACTTCCAATTCCTCATGAAGTTTACCCAGTTTTTCCATCATTCCTTTGGAAGTCTTACTAAAGCCCCTAGATGTACCAGCAAGCTTTAGTTTCTTGTTTTGCTTAATATAATAA
>JBBYHL010028442.1:0-10551 GCA_038381835.1 Adansonia madagascariensis
GGGCTAGGCTAAGGTCTAGAGATAAGTTCATTTTCAGCAAATAGATAGGAAATGCAAAGCATATATATATACACCACCGAAATGCATATAAAATAGGAGGCATTTTGGTCCTGTATACCAAAAAAGAGCAATCTAAATACAATCAGACGCGGAGCTAGCCGAGTTTTATGGGGGTAAAATGGTATTTTGTTAATACTATCCCGATTTTAAGTTAGAATGAGACGGTATTAATAGGTATCATTTTGATTTTTATATTGATCAATACTAATTATCTTGGCTTGTACCTGATAATATCGATATGTATCAGTTTTTACAAGATGGTACAAGATTTTTATTTTTTTAATTTCACTTATTTGATTTTTAACCGATTTCTAATTTTTTTTTTTTATGTCTTGATCAATTTTATTTTCTTATTATTACATTTAAAATATGTTGATTAATTAGGCCATTGAATCTAATTAATAATAATTTACCATATTTCTTAAAATATTTTTAGACTTATTTATTTGATGTTTAAAATTTTTTTATACTAAATATTTATAATTTTAAAATTTATATTTTCATATTAATAAATAAAAATGTATATATTGGAGGAATATTTGCATATTTACGTAATATATTTTTATTACGAAAACTTGAAATACGCTATATATACATATATAAAAAAACATTTGAAAAATATAGACAAATTTGAAACGGAAGGTCGAAACACGTCAATACAAGTATGTTATCAATATCAGAATAAAAATGGTATGTTCACCGGGACAAACACGTCACAGACTATTTTGAGTAAAACATAAAGATAAAAAAACCTAAAACTTTTTTAAAATTAATAAGTTGATATAATTAAAAAAATAAATGTATAATTATATTTTAATACATAAAATCAAGTTATAGACAAAAATAAAAAATAAAATAAATATAAAAATTTTTTTAGGAAGAAAATTTAATTATATTTAATATATAAATACATATATATCTAAATACAAAAGAAATTCTCACGATTTTTGGGGGGCCTCACTACCCTCCGCCTCTGAGTAAATGTTCACGTCACTGGCTTGCCTTGCTAATCAAATGTTCATGGCCGATTTGTGATAGAAACAGTTCGAATGTTACTATCTTTATCTTATATCTAACTTAAAAGAAGAGCTACAGTCTGTGTTTCTTCCTCAATGATTTTATTCAGTCTTGAGTTGACCCTTTCCTAACTTGTTGACCAAAGATATTAATCCTTAATCTTAATTTTTAAGTTGAATTGAAAATTTGACTCAATTTATCAAAATCAAAATTCAAATTTTATATGATTTATCATTTTGATTTCATAATTTTGAATGTAATACGAAAATAATATATATAAAAATGATATAATAAGTTAGAACACGATTCATATCATATGCTTAACACATATGTTGTTTTGTGCTTAGGGTTTTGACCCATTATAATAATTTGTATTGTGTTTATGTTTATATGACTCATACAAAAAAAAAAATATGAGACACGATATGTATATACGAATTTTGAGATCTGCTTATCATATTAATCCTAAGGAAGGGGAAGCTTATTCTTAAATTATTTGAATTTATTTACAAAAAAAATTACAATCTGAGGATAATAGAAAGAGTTGCAAATATTGAAATACAAATCCATCATACCTATTGAATAATACATTTTAAAAATGATAATATAATCTAACTGAACTAAATTTTAAATTTAATTATTTTAAAACTCTAAGTAAATTGGTATCGTAGTAATATGAGTAGAGCTACCTTAAAGCTTAGATTTTTATTTGTCTTGTTAGCCAATAATGGATCTATCAAAATTGGGTTGGTTCAATTAAATGAGTATTCATTTGGGTCATGATAAGTATCAGGATAAGTATCTTGTTAGCTAATAATGGATCCATCAAAATACAGTTTTGATAAGTATCAGGGTTTAAATTTTATCAATGATCCCACTTAATAGATAATCTGTAAATACTATTATTAACCTTTTTTTTTCTTAGACTTATGGCATACTCAACTTTGAATCTAGGATAATTTCCTTCAAACTTAAATTGTGGCCCAAAAAAAACAATTTTACTGAGAAAACCTCCTAGATTTACAATTTAAGTCTATTTTAATCATATTTACTAGAAACGCAAAGCATTATCCACCACAGAAATGCCTATAATATGAACGCTTACTTTGGCTTGCAATACCAAGCAAATTAAAAGCACAAACCTCCATTAAGCTACTAATTAATTACTAAAGGAAATACCAAGTGTAATTATTAACAAAAATAATATGTTAACTGCAAAATGTTTTTTTAATAAATAAAGGGTTTGCTTAATTAATATCTATAAGCACTGATTAAAAATTTTTTATTTATTAATTTAATAAAGCTTTTTTCCCTTTTGTATATTGCTTTTTTTGAATTAAAAAAATCATTAAATTACATTTTTTTTCATAAATATCACTTACACTGATTAATATTTTTCATAAATAATCCTTAATCGATACTTATAAACACCAATTAAGTGAGAACCCACTAGTAAAATCCCCAAATTATGATGCCAAATGTATGTTCATGTTATGGTTTGTGATAGAAACAATTCAAAAATTATTAGCACCATAATTGGCTTATGAAAAGGAAAAAAAGGCAAGAATGCATGTTAAATCTTTATCTTCATCTAATTTATAGTTTTAGCTTCAAAATGTTGCTTTCCTAAAGGTTTTATTCAATTTGTGTTATAACTTTTTCCTAACCACATGTTTTTTTTCCTTGGCACCAAAGCCACAAGTATGATGTTTTATAATTATTTTATGATAAACCACACTAGTTTAATAAATTAAATTTTAATATCTTGTACTTTAAATTTGATGTCACATAAATTGATTATTTAATATTGATAAAAAATTAAAAATTTTAAGATAAAATAATTTCACAAAAACTTTTAGTTCTTTATACTCATTTTTCAAATTAATAAGTATTTTAATGAAATTAAATATGTTAGTTATAAATTAGACAATTTTATCCATAATAAATAAATATGTTTTCATTACCTTTGAATATAATATTTAAATTAATATAAGATAGATGTAAATACAATACTTAAAATTTTAAGCTAATAAATTTAGAGTTTAAATTGAATTATTACAGTAACTTTTAAAGTAAAGTATAAATGTTTAAAATTATAAAATTTAATGTCGATAAAAAATAATTCTAAATTATTATACGACAAGTGATATAAAATTAAAAATTAATTGAATAGTATCAATTTAGATTTAATAATTTCAACTACATGATTATACAACACTAAAACAATATGAGAGAAATAATTAAAATATCACATAACATAAAAAAATATAAACATGATATAAGTAAATAAATAAATAAATCAAAACTCAAATAAAATAATTTATTAAAATGTTAAAATTTATATAAATGTATAATATATTATTTTATGACGATGAGAGAGGAGACTTCTAAAGGATATAAGGTGGCATTCAAGAGCGAGCTAAGCTATGAGTGGGCTTCAAAATTTCTTATACTTCATTGACTTCACTTGAACTTGAAAATCATTATTTCAAATTTAAAATTTAATTTAATTAATTTATATAATTATTTTTTAAAAAAATAATATTTATTAAATTTAAACTTTTATTATAAGTATTTACAAATTTTTTCTTACTAGTAGATTAAGACCTTCGGGATATTATAAATCACTGATCCATGATCCATACCATGCCCCAAGCTATTTGGTCCCTTTCCTTTGTTTTTTTCACCTCTCTGCAATTAGATTTTAATGTATAATTGCTTTTTCGTATTTATTATTCGGTAGAACATAATAATTCCCCTCATCAAGTTTTTTCATTTTTTTTGTTTGGTTGAAAAAAATATGGGACAGAAGACCAAATATGTTACACAATTGCAATTACAAGAATTGAGCATTATTAGACAAAAAAAATTCTAATTGATAAATACAATTAGACTTATTTAAAGATTGAATTATCTGTTTAAATTTAAAAATTTTTAATTCGATATTTTGAGAGAAATTATTAGATAAAAATATTAAAACTACAAAAATAAATTTAAATAAAAAAAGATATTTAAAAAATAAATTAAGCTTTAACTTTAATTTTTGAAGCTTGAACTTAATATGATTCTTTTTCTAGCTATATAATATAATATTTAATTTATATATATTGTATAATTTATAATATAAAAATTAAATATATATAACATTATAATATAAATATTAAAAAATATATTAAATTATGTACATTTAAAAATTTAATAAAAGATATAAAATTATAAAAATTAAATATAAAATAAATTTTTTTATAAAAAATATAAAAAATAATATGAATTAAACGGGGTTCGGCACGAACACCTATTGATACCGACAGGGAAAGGGTGAGATGAAAGAGTAAGAAAGGCTTGGTAATAAAGTAAAGTGGGGTCGTTTCATGATGGGCGGTGGAAGAGACTTTCATAGTACGCGGCGGGGCGTCGAACAGCAAGCTAAGCTACAACTATTTAAATTCTTTGTACTTAACCTACTTCGGTTGGACTTGAAGTAAAGCTTGCTCCATGACGTAGTAAGTCACCACCAATCCATGACCCATGCTATGATATATATATATATATATATAGTAGATTATAGAATATTATAAATTAAAAATATAGATATATGGTAATAAATAAATAATTTATTTATGACATTTTAGAAATCTTTTGAAAGAAAAAAAGGGTCATAAGCCGCAACTATTTGTTGAAAAAGAATTAGATCAAAAGTCGATCAAATTATCTTCTACCATTTTTATATAAAAATATAAACTATAAAATTATTAAAAATAAATAACGTAAATACTTAAAAGTTAATAACTTTATTTTTAAATTTTTAAACTTTATTATTACTTAGATCATTTACCTTAACATATACAACTTTTATTAAATTGTTTTATTTAAATTTAAATTTTAATAAAAATTTTAAAATTAATAAATTTATTGTTAAAATTTTAAATTTTATTATTAATTAAAAAGATCATTTTTATATTTGTAACTATAATATATCCTCCACTAGACGTAAAATTTGTATTTTTTTTTATGACCAAAAAATTTATTTATTTTAAAATCTTCCTTGATTCATTAATTAAATCTTGCCAGCTATAACATTAATCGATAACTTAATAATCTTACGATTGCCTTGATTTGCATCAAAGAGTAAAGTTTCATCTGTAAACACAAATTGAGTTGCTACCTTCCCTAGTTGCCTAGCTATCCGATGAATTTGGCTGATATGGTTTCACTTGGAATCAAATTAGCTAATCAAACGGCCAACAACTGTTTGATCTGTTGATAGAGCACTAAACTATTTATTTTAGTTATGAAAGATTAAATTCTGATAATTTAACTATTAAAATTATAAAATCAAAAATGAAAATTGATTATGAGACTTAATAAAAGCAATTAAATTTAATTAAAAGTTTAAGGTTAATAAGGTCATGTTAATAAGGAAATAAATTGCTAGAAGTTTGTCAATATGCTATACATAAAAGCATCAAGTCCAAAAGTTTAACAGTGAATGATAATATGCCTTCATATAACTTTTTCTTAACTATATTTTATTTTTTTAATACAAAGATTGGCAAGTTGCTCTGAGCAGACGATTCAGGGCTTTAAAGCTTTGGATTGTGATTCGCAGGCATGGCTTGGCTAACTTGACGTACCACATTCGAAGCGACATCAACATGGCTGAGGATTTGACGCATTTGTGGCTAAAGATGAGAGGCTTGGGATAGTAATCCCACGAAAGTTTGCATTGGTTTGCTTCAAACTTAAGCCTAGGCAAGGTGTTGGAAGGCACAGAATTGAACAATAAACTGCTGGATGCAACAAATTCAAGTGGGAGAGCTTTCATGACACATGCAGTGGTGGGTGGCATTCACATCATTCGCTGTGCAATTGGAACAACTGACTGCAGAAAATCACGTGGATGCCTTGTGGAAACTCATCCAAGAAAAAGCACAATATTATTAATGGGGTTAACTAGCAGTAATTAATAATGAAGAAAAAATGGTCCTCAATAATCATATGTAGAGTTCTTAAGGCTTGAATTTATTTTAATTTTTTTACTGAATCATTTATACATTAAATATAGTAGCTAAATCATTTATATGTATATTCAAACTTCGGCCATAAACCTTGAAAAGTAAGCTTTTTTTTTTTTTTTTTTCTTTTTTGAGTTAGAATTTTATTCATTATTTTTATTATTATTTTGTAATACATTTATCATTAATTTTTACGTGTAAGATTCACTTATGAATTGTAAAAAAGCATATTTATGAATAATAATTAAAATCATATTAAAAAATAAAAAATAAAGTCAAACTTTTTTTTGTCAGATAAGATAAGTGCATTTTCGAAAGATTTTTTTTTTCTTTTTATTGAGAAGGAAATTAGAGCCAAACTTAGCAATTTCAAGTTTACAATTCATGTTGAGAAAATATGAATATTGCAAGTTTAATTTATAATTCATATTAAAAGAAATATGAATAGAGAGGTGATTGAAATGATATAAGTTTTGAGGGATCACTTTTCTTTTTTCTTTCTTTTCTTACCTGTTTGAGAAATGTAGGACGTTGGCAAAAAGAATTAATTTGAGCCTTTTTTGTAATTCTTTGCTTACAATTGCGAGCAATTAAATTAAATATGCACTAAAATTAGGTTTCCCATTTTCTAGACCACCAAAATTGCGATTATTCATTGTGGACTCTAATCTAATTGAAGGATATTATCGTAAACATAAATTACAAAAATAAAATATATTTACAATATTGAATGTAAAAAATAATTTTTTTTTAATAAAATCATCGGTATCTGAAAGTTTACTGGACTTCGATTAATTTAATTGATCTATCAAAAGTAAAATTACATGAATTAAAATTGTCCGAAATGTCACAACTTAATTGGAGTCAATATATTCTGAATGCGGAACAATTTCTAAGAGATAGTTGCAAAATGAGTTACAATTGCACTTAGATAATTGTCTTTATGACTTGGATCGGGTATCATTACTATGGACGGATCGGATTTCAATATTAGATGAATATTTTTACAAAAATATTTATTAAAGTTGATGATACAATTAATCCTAATCACATATGTTTAGTTAGAATGTATGAAATTTCAACTGAATGTAGAATTTAAAAAAAAAATGGAAGAATTAGACATTTCCGATATTATTTTGAGTACATGGAGAAGGTATAGTCGGTGGTGGGGTGACATTGATATACTTGCTCATGGCATCTGCAATTAGCTAGGTTGATTTATATTGGATTGAATTTAAATAAATATTTTTATATATTTATGTAAGAAATAATTATTTTTTATTTAAATTTAATTATAAATATAAATATTTATTTTTAATATTATTTTAAATAATGATATCGGTTTTCAAACTATCCCAACCTCAGCTTGGGTAAGTAAAAAATAAAAATTTAAAATCATTGCATAGTCATGAATACATCTATATTGACATGTACCTAATCACTGAATCAAAGATATATCGATATATAATATAATTTATTTATTGATAAGGCCAACGTGGTGTGCCACAAAAGTAAATTTTACTCAATAAAATTAAGTTTTAAATTAAATATATGTCATCAAATTTATTACGATAACATATTTATTTTTTTTCAAAAATTTTAATTTAATTTTAACCATTTCAATTTTTATCCATATAAAAATCTTTTCAAAAAACAACCTCTATCTATCTAATGCGCATGTCATTTAATCTGTACGGTTCGCATTGCTAACATTTATTTGCACAAGCTTTTAGCATTAATTGTTTATAATTAAGGTTAAGTTAGGCATTATTAGGTATTTTTTTCTTTTTTAAAAGCGATACATTTTGAAAGTTTTCATTAATTGGAATTTAAATTTTGTGGAATGTGTAGTTAGTAAGGGGAAAAGAAAAAAAAAAAAAAAAATGGAAAAATGAAAATGCCTTTGCTGTACGAAGGTAATCTGCATGGTGGGGCGGCACTCAAAAGCTTTTGGTTTTTACTTTTTATTTAAAATGTTTAATTGCCTTTTTTAAAGTCTAACAAAGTTTACTATCTACCTATCTATGTACACGCACGGTTAGAAATATATCAACTTCAATATAAAATTAAATTAGTTTTATTTTATTTAATATTATTGTGTCATTCGGACGATCGACGATTTATGTTATCGTTCAAATAGTTATTTCAAGCAAAATGGTTATTGAGCTGATCGCTGATCGCTAAAATATAAGAAGATATCGATGTGAATACTTGACAACAACATTACGTCAAGGTTGATGCCTCTTTCTAAATGGCGGCCAATTGACAGGTCTGTTTATAAGAAATAGTAGCTCGATAGCTAGCTTGGCGCTAGCTGTCTCCAGTTATGTCACTTGACAATATGTCCTCCTAACAATGCCTATAAAAAAATAAACAAAACCAAGGTAAAAGCATGATCCTTCCTCTTTTAGTCTTTTCCTATTGTATTCATCTCAGAAAACCCAAGAAGCTAGCTTAACCATCGAAAAGTGTCTTGGAGTATTAACTCTGGCACGTCTCTGACTTTCTTTGTGCTGCAAGAGCTTGCTCGACAGCCCAGAAGAAAAGCATCAACAAATAATTATATATATAATTAATATTTTAATAAATTGATAACTGAATTGAATAATATAATCATATTCTTTATACATATAAAGTTTCGAATTGGTTCGATATTTTTGTTATATTGATTTAGAGTACTATCTTTTTTAATATATTTAACGGTTGAATTTTTTACATCAAATAAATAATTAAGTATTTTTAATTTACTTAAAATTTGGCGTATATGATCTATGTAAATAGAATATGATATATATTATTAGGTTAAATAAATTAAATCATATAAAAAATTATAAAGTATGTAAAATTAATTTAATTTGATATTTATGTAAGTGAATCATTTATCTATACTAATTATAAAAAAATGACCGATATTGGTATTATAAATCAAGTGATACAAACTCTATAAATTTATTATGACTTGTTACATAATTTTGTATATTTTAAGAAACCTAAAAAGTATCAAGATATTTAAAAATAAAAAAAAATTTCTTTTTAATAAATTATCATAAATTATCGATTTTTTTTTTAATTTTCTAAAGCGTATTTTGACATTAATTTTTTTCAATATATTTTCCCCGCGATCTTTCTTCGCCATTATTATTAGAAGTACTACTATTTATTTTTTTTCTTTTGTTGTTTCTAAAAAGTAAAACGAACTATTACTAATAAATTTATGTTTAATATATATATAAAAGATATGTTTACGGTTAGTTAACAGCTCGAAAGAATTTTTAATTTTAAGATTTAAATATGAATTTAACTTAATTGAATTCGAAAATTAAATATTATTTAAAAAATAATAAAATAATAAAAATATTATTATATTAATAGATTTATAATTAAAATTAAATAAAAATAATTTAAATCATAAAATATTATTTTTAAATCTTATTCATAAGTCGAATAAGTTATTCAAACTTATATATATATATATATATATATTATAATTACTTGATTGCAATCTTTCGTTGCCACTATTATTAGAAGAACTACTATTTTTTTCTTTTTTCTTTTGTCGTTTCTAAAAAGTTAAACAATCTTAACTATTACTAATAAATTTGCCTTTAATTCTCTTTTAACTTTTTTTTTCTTTTTTTTTTTTTTCTAAAAAGTTAAACAATCTTAGCTATTACTAATAAATTTAATCTAATTTTTCTTTAACTTTTTTTTCTTTTGTCGTTTCCAGAAAGTCAAGCAATCTCAACTATTACTAATAAATTTACTTTAATTTTTCTTTAAACAACTACTGATTTCAATTACTAGACTGTATATATATATATATATACACACACACACATGTACGAACATATATATATATATATATATATGTGTGTGTGTGTTTAACTTTTGGGTCACTTTTAATTTACAACCTAATTGATTAAGGAAAATATTAATCAGTGTAGGCAGTGTTAACATTTTTCTTAGTCAATTAGGTTTGCGAGTATAAAAGAAACAAAAAAAGTATATTAATATAGCCTGCGAGGGCTATTTTCATTAATCTTGCGAATTAATTTTTTTCAGCATTTCAAGAGCTTTCTTTATGAAATTATTTTAAAAATTTTGAGGAAGAATTATCTTAATTTGACTCAAGAAATTGATAAAAATTAATGCATCTTCATGCTTTTAAGAAAGAAAATTTATTCGATGAACTTCATACTCGAGAAAAGAAAAAGCTTTTGATTTAGAATTAGATAATTGATTTAATTAGATACTCGTATTGTAAGTAATAATTCAAATCAAAACTCTTTTTTATTGTATTTTTCTCTTTTTCTTCTTTATTTTTTTCCCTAGAAAACCTAATGAAGCTATTCAAATTTGAGTCGAGAAATTACTCGTTTATCTTTTTTTTTCTTTCAATAATTAGTTATGAATTATTTCCCATTATTTAGTGGTAAATTAAATTATGAAAAATCTTTTT
>JBBYHL010028453.1:0-10550 GCA_038381835.1 Adansonia madagascariensis
TACAAATTTATTTTTATAACTATATTTGTAAATTAAAATACAAATAAAATAAGAAACATGTAATATTTTTCATACTTGTAAATTAAAATACAAATAAAATAAGAAACATGTAATATTTTTCATACTTAAAAAACATATATATATTTTTTTTACATAAAAGAAACAACAAACAAAATTTTCATAACTAGGACTAATATTCAAATATTTTAATCTGAAGATTCAACTTTTCATAATTAGGAACTATATTCAAATATTATAATGTGGACAAGCAACTTTTCTCTAGATTAGAAGGACAATTTGCTTCAAATTTTATTTTACTTTCACTCATTCTGAGAAAGTAACTTTAACGCGTCGTTCCATGAAAATCTAGGACGTCTCTACTTTTTATTATCGAATAAAATATTTTTAATTTTTATAATATTTGAATTAAAATTTTTAAAGTTATCTTAAAATTTAAATCTATTTATTATTTAATATATATATTATTTAAATTTAAATTTATATTAAATAATATTATCCGTCAAATATTTAAATCTGTAAAAAAAATTTGAGTTCAATAAGTTAGGGTTTGATTTTTAGATGAAGTATAAATTTTTAACATTTTACAAAAATAGATTTGAATAGCAGATTCAAATATTCAAATCCGTTTATCCACATATATAATATGAATTTGGATAATAAATATTCAAATATTCATATTTATATCCGCTTCGAATCACTGTAAATAGTAATTATAATATCTAAATTCAAATATTATCTAAATCTACAATATTTAAAATTACAAAAAATAAATTAAATAATTACAAATATATAAATTTATACTATCTATTATTATTCTATTAAAATTTCACCAACGTAAGCATATTCTATCATACTAAACTCCCCTCTTAACGTAATTATTAAAAGAGTAACCAATTCATTATAATGTTAGAAGTACGAGGATCAGTTAGATCACATTTGGCTCAAAGTTTAAGGACAACGAATGTTATTTAATTTTAATTTTATTTTTTGATACTTTCATATTTGTTAAGAGTTAATTTGATCGTTTAATAAAATATTAAATTTTAAATTTCAATGATTATAATTTAATTTTCAACGGTTTTAAATATTAAAAAAATAATGTTTTTGTTATATTTGTGCCAGAAAAACTGATTATTAGTTCACATTTGCAAACTAAATGATATTTCAAGAAATCACATTGAATATTCTTTTCATTTGTTGTTTTTTTTTTTTTTTTTTGTTTTTTTGGTTTTTATTAGACTTTTGCTGAGATTAAAAAAAATAATTTTTGAATGCTGGATTTAATGTAAGCTATTTTGGTGCAACTGTAGAATTTTTGGTTATTACTTGTAATTTATGAGACTGAATTTGCAAGACTGAATACTTTAAGACAATGAAAGACTAGCATTTGTGAGATTATGTTTCGGATTAAATATATTAGTGATCCCTATATTATATTATTTTTTATTATTAAAAAAAATGTTCAATTGGCTACTTATGCTATTATTCTCTTAAACAAGTAAATATTTCGCACTAATATCATTAAATAAATACTGACGTAATATATAAAATTCAATCAAATTATAATATGTGACATAAGATCACGTTATCAATATGCCATATCAGCATCTTTTATCATATATCATAGTGTTATTAATTGAAAATGTTACATTACCATTTTTATAATGATTTTAGTAAATAGGGTAAACTTTTTAATAAAATAATAATTTAAGCACCAATATGGGCAAATTTTATTAGATATTCAATAAAAATAATGATATAATATAAAGGCTACTACTTAACCCTTATGTTTTACGTTCCTTTAGTTTTAAATTTAATGTATTAGGTAAAACCAACATATAGTCTTCACTTGTTAAGATAATTTAGTTTAAGAATTGATTTCTGGTAAATTATTTTTACATCTTTTAAACTTTGCTTAGCATAGAATTGATTGGCTAACGGATTGAACATAGTTTATCGGTTAACAAACGATGTTCTTTTTACGAAAATTGTCTTATCCCTTTTGAAAATGAAAGAGGTTTACAATTCCAATAAAAGCCGCCACCTCTTTTATAAAAAAATACATAAATATCAAAATGGAAGCGAGCAATGGGGTGTTTAAACGAATGAGGAGACGGCATAAAATTTTTTAATTTTTTTATTTAAGTTAAAACTTAATTTAGTTTATATTAATTATTTAAAAAATATTAAAATATTTTTTAATTAATTTAATTTAAAAAATTTATTAATTAAATAATAATTAAAATTAAATTAAATCGTTAAATGTTGTGAATTGCTCATTAATTGACAATGATGGACAATCCTTTCGTCACAATTCCTTTTTCGTTAACATTAGAAAAATAAGGCAAAGAGTAAATAATAAATTAAAATAAAGATTAACAGCTTTAATCTCAATAAATAAAGAGAAAGTGAAAGAAAAAAAAATAAGAAGAAACTTAATTGTAGAAGATTAAGAATTGATCCATCCTCGTAATCTCATGCACTTAATCACCCATCAAGTGAAACATACGCATTAATTTACTCATTTTTTAAAATTATTTTTTTTACTCGAAATTCATTAAAATTATTAAATTAAATTGTTTAGATTAGGAGAAAATATATTAAAACAAATTAAGCTTCTTAAGAAAATAGAGAGTGTTTACTCTCTATAATATTATATAATAAAAAATACACATAAAATATAAATTTATAAATATATTATAATTTGTATAACATAAATTATAAATTTATTTAAATATTTATATATATATTTTAAACTCGATTAAAAAAATAAAAGAAAATTGTCAATTTGAACCCTTCTTACTATCCTTACTTGGTCTTTTGATTCTCTCCATTCTATGGGTAACCCAAAGCCGAACACAAAACGAAAACCCAATCTTTCTCTCTCTAAAACCAGAGCTCAAAGCTCTCTATTTTTCTCAGTAATGGCAGAGCTCAAACCCTGAGCACTTTCTTTCATTCTCTCTTTTACGTCTTACTAAAAAATTCTTTTTTTTTCACCCCACAAAAATGAGACCTTTCTTTGCTTCAAGAACATACTTTTGTCTCTTCATTCTCACTTTCGCCATCACCTTTCTTATCTCCATTGAAGCTGCTGCTGCTTCTAGCAACAAAGATTCTCAGTTACTGCTCAACTTTAAAGCCAGCTTGCCTAACCCATATCTTCTCGAAAACTGGCTTCCTAACCGGGAGCCTTGTAGCTTCAATGGTGTTACTTGCCAAGGCACCAGAGTTTCATCTATTCAACTCAGCTACATCTCGTTAAGCATAGATTTTCACTTTGTTGCTGTTTTCCTTTTAGCCCTGGAAAACTTGGAATCGCTTTCTTTGTTAAAAGCCAACATCTCTGGCACCATTTCTTTCCCTTCTGGATCCAAGTGTAGCTCCCTGTTAACTTCGTTAGATCTATCCCAAAACACCTTGTCTGGTTCTCTTTCAACTGTTTCCAACTTGGGTTCTTGCTCAAACTTGAAGGTTCTCAATTTATCAAGCAATGGTCTAGAGTTTTCAGGTGAAGAATCCAGGGGTTTGCAGCTAAGTTTAAAAGTGCTTGATCTTTCTTTCAACAAGATTTCTGGTGGGAACGTGGTTCCTTGGGTTCTGTTTGGTGGTTGCAATGAGTTAATGCTCTTGACTTTGAAAGGAAACAAGATCAATGGCGAAATAAATGTTTCAAATTGCAAAAAATTGTGGTTTTTGGATCTTTCATCAAACAATTTCTCAATGGGAACTCCTTCCTTTGGAGACTGTTTAGCTTTGGAACATCTTGATGTCTCTTCAAACAAGCTTTCCGACGATATTTCCCTTGCAATTTCTTCTTGTGTGAACTTAAATTTCTTGAATCTATCTAACAACCTTTTTTCTGGTCGGATTCCAGCTTTGCCAACATCCAATTTGCAGCGTCTTTATTTAGCTGAAAACAAGTTTCAAGGTGAAATTCCACTTTATCTCACTGAAGGTTGTTCAGGTCTTATTGAGCTGGATCTTTCCTCAAACAGTCTTTCTGGTACAATTCCCAGTGGCTTTGGTTATTGCTCTTCTTTGGAGTCTTTTTATGTATCTAGCAACAACTTCACTGGTAAACTGCCCTTTGAGGTATTTCAGAACATGAATTCCTTGAAGGAGCTTGGCTTAGCTTTTAATTATTTCTCAGGTCCTTTGCCTGATTCCTTGTCTAGTCTTAGCAACCTGGAGGTTTTAGATCTCAGTTCAAATAGCTTTTCTGGGTCAATTCCTTCATCTTTGTGTGAAAATCCGACAAACAGGTTACAAGTTCTGCATTTGCAAAACAATATCTTAACTGGGTCGATTCCTGCTGGTCTCAGTAACTGTTCTCAGCTTGTTTCACTCCATTTGAGCTTCAATTACCTCACGGGAACGATTCCTCCGAGCTTGGGTTCGCTCTCCAAGCTTCAGGATTTGAAGCTTTGGTTGAACCAGCTCCATGGAGAAATTCCTCAGGAGCTAAGTAACATTGGGACACTCGAGACCTTGATTCTGGACTTCAATGAGTTGACAGGAACAATACCTTCTGGTCTAAGCAACTGTTCCAAGTTGAATTGGATTTCATTGTCCAACAACCGGTTGACCGGTGAGATTCCTGCTTGGCTTGGCAAACTTTCCAACCTTGCAATTCTCAAGCTCAGCAATAACTCCTTCCATGGAAGAATCCCACCGGAGCTCGGAGATTGTCAAAGCTTGATATGGTTGGATCTCAATACTAATAACTTGAATGGGACCATCCCTCCAGTGCTGTTCAAACAATCTGGTAAAGTTGCTGTCAATTTCATTGCTGGGAAGAGGTTTATGTATATCAAGAATGATGGAAGCAAGGAGTGCCATGGGGCCGGAAATTTACTCGAATTCGCCGGAATAAGACAGGAACAATTGGATAGAATTTCCACCAGGAACCCTTGCAACTTTACAAGAGTCTATGGGGGTCACACACAGCCCACATTCAACAACTATGGTTCCATGATTTTTCTTGATCTTTCATACAATTTGCTGTCAGGGACAATTCCTAAGGAGATTGGCACAATGTCATACCTCTTTATCTTGAATTTGGGCCATAACAATATCTCTGGAACTATCCCGCAGGAGATTGGGAACTTAAAAGGTCTTGGCATTCTTGATCTTTCCTACAACAGGCTGGAAGGGTCAATTCCACAATCCATGACTGGCATTACATTGCTCAGTGAGATTAATCTGTCGAACAACCTTCTATACGGCAAGATTCCAGAAACGGGTCAACTGGAAACATTTCAAGCTACTAATTTCCAGAATAATTCAGGTCTCTGTGGATTCCCTCTTCCTCCCTGTGGAAGAGATCCGGCTGCCGGTTTGAATTCTGAGCATCGGAAGTCTCATTGCAGACAAGCTTCTCTTGCCGGGAGTGTGGCAATGGGATTGTTGTTCTCTCTCTTCTGCATCTTCGGTTTGATCATTGCCATTGTAGAGACCAAGAAAAGAAGGAAGAAGAAAGATTCTGCTCTTGATGTTTATATGGACAGTCAATCACACTCAGGCACTGCGAATACTAGCTGGAAGCTGACCGGCGCACGAGAAGCATTGAGCATCAACTTGGCCACATTTGAGAATCCTCTTCGGAAGCTCACCTTTGCTGATCTTCTTGAAGCCACTAATGGCTTCCATAATGACAGCCTTATAGGCTCTGGTGGTTTCGGTGATGTATACAAGGCCCAACTGAAAGATGGGAGCGTTGTTGCAATCAAGAAACTATTACATATCAGTGGACAAGGTGATCGAGAATTCACCGCTGAAATGGAAACCATCGGAAAGATCAAGCACCAAAACCTTGTTCCTCTCTTGGGTTACTGTAAGGTGGGCGAAGAACGGCTTCTAGTTTACGAGTACATGAGGTATGGAAGCTTAGATGATGTTTTACATAATCAAAAGAAAGCCGGGATCAAACTTAATTGGGCGGCAAGGAGACAGATCGCCATTGGAGCTGCGAGAGGTCTGGCGTTTCTTCATCATAATTGCATTCCTCATATAATTCATAGAGATATGAAATCAAGCAATGTCCTGCTTGACAAGAACTTGGAGGCCAGAGTCTCGGATTTTGGGATGGCCAGGCTTATGAGCGCGATGGATACGCATTTGAGCGTCAGCACGTTAGCCGGTACTCCTGGCTATGTTCCACCTGAATACTACCAGAGCTTTAGATGTTCCGCGAAAGGCGATGTTTACAGTTACGGTGTAGTTTTGCTCGAGTTGCTAACAGGTAAAAGGCCGACAGATTCAGCTGATTTCGGCGATAACAACCTTGTTGGGTGGGTGAAACAGCATGCAAAACTTAGAATAAGTGATGTATTTGATCCAGAGCTCATGAAAGAGGATCCGAGCCTTGAGATTGAGCTTTTACAACACTTGAAGGTAGCTAGTGCTTGCTTGGATGATCGGCCACGGCGACGACCAACAATGATTCAAGTCATGGCAATGTTCAAGGAAATACAAGCAGGGCCCGGACTTGATTCCCAATCAACCATTGTCACTGATGATGGAGGTTTTAGTGCAGTCGAAATGGTAGACATGACCATCAAAGAAGTACCTGAAGGTAAAGCAGTAAGATGAAACAAAGTTCCAACCAAATTTTCCGGAGAAAATTCTTTTGAGGATCAGAAGAAGAAAGGTGTGATGATTCATTCAAGACAAAATTTTCCCTCTTTCTTTTCAAACTTCAAAATGGATTAGAACTTCCCTTTGTATCTTCCTACCATTTGATGTATGTATCTTTTTACCCTTCCTAAAGATCTTGTTATACATAAAAGCAGGTTATTTAACTTGTTTTAAATGTGTAAATATAGAGTTCTCAGTTGTTATTGCTGTTTTATTTCCCAGTTTTTTTTTTCCTTTTTCTTTCACAAAGATAATTTATGCAGTTATTTAACTCATTAAATGTGATTATGTTGCAGAAAAATATATTAAGACGATATAAATACATGAATTATTAAGTTTATTTGAGTAATGATGAGCAAGGGAAGGCTCTTTTGGCCCCTTTTTTTAGTTCATTCTCTCTTTTATCATATTTCAATTAGATATGTTCATTGGTTGAATCACGGTCCGAAATTTTTTAATATCTTTTGCCAAATCTTGAATCAGGTTTATTCAAAAGTTGATTTTATTATTCACTATATTACTAAAATATTATTTTTATAGTAATATTTATATAATTTTATAATTAAATTTAAATAAATTTTTTATTATTAAATAATAAATTATACTAGACTGAAACCAACTTAAATTTACAAAAAAACCTTATCCAACTCTGGACCCGTGATAGATCTGATTCCAACTTTATTCCATATAAAATTACATTTCAAGCTATGCCTTTATGTTATATATACAGCAGACAGCAGCACATCAGATTCTAAATTGAGAAATATATTTTTGTTACTTCCAAGTTATAGACTATTCTTAAGTCATGTTTGACAACAATTTTCCATTCTCTTGCCTAATAATTTTCCAAGAAAAAAGTGTGTATTTTCCTATCTAGCTAGCTGGGAATGAAAGAGAGTTTGGGGCTCAATCAATTATTGTTGATTTGGTTTTAAGTGCTGTGGGGTTTTTTTTTATCTTTGTGATTGTCGAAATTTCTCCACTGTCATCATATGACTATTGCATTTTATTTTATTTCCTTATTTTCCATTTCAAAATTTAAAATAATAAGTAATAATACCTCAAATTTATCCTAACTAATATTTGAAAATGACACTATAAAGAATTTTTTTAACAAAAAAATCACGTTCTAAAAATAGAGAAACGATCGTAAATATCAAAATTTAAATTTAACATATTAAATTATTTTTTAAAAGTGATTGAATAAATCAATTGGATTAAGCATTAAGCGTCGAGTTGAAAACTTTTTAAAAATTCTTTTTATTGGTATAAATAAAGCTGTAACTTAAAAATTAAAAAACAACTATAAATTATAAGATTTAAATTTTAAACTTACTAAATATTATCGTAATAATATGTTTCCCTCTATTATTATCGATTCAACTTGCATAATTATTGAAGTATTGATTTGGAAGCAAATTTGCATGGGCAGCAAGGCATGGAATTAGTAAAACAAAATCAAGGAGGACGTGTGGCAAGAATCAAAAGGCAATGATCCCACCAAAAGGGCAGGGCCAACTTTAAAAGGATTTCCGAGTGCCAAAAATCATTGCGGTTTAGAATTATATGATGATTATTTGATTCATGGACCATTTTTTCCTTTGAAACTTTTCCTCGCTTGTCAAGTACTCTTCATAATAATTCATGTCTAAAGTCAAGCTTGTTCAAATTTCGATTCATAAAATTCAATTCAAATTATATTAAATTTAAGATAAAATATTTTACATTCATAAGATTTAATTTTAATTATTTATAATTTTTTTAAATAATAAAATAAAATTTTAAATTATATATTAAATTTTAAATAAATAAATTTTTTATTAATCAAATCTAACTTGATCCAAGGATGGGCATTTCGAAAGCTGAGGCTGGACCATCCCATCCTTAATCAAATCCAACACTCATAATTGTAAAACCGTACACATAAAATTGTGGCGAACACTGACTAGGAGTCAAGATTTCAAGATTTCAAGGTTACCCAAACTCATAAGATTTTTCCTCGTTGGTTTTCAAATACAAATTTGATTAGCTTTTGTCTTTTTTACGTACACCACACGTGCTCCTGTCCATACATATGGACAATTTCCTCTCCAGATTTCTATTTTCCAGCTAAGCCAATTCTTTGCCTCCATTTTTAGCTTTATATTACTCATATATATATATATATATATATACTAATTTTATATCTCAAAAACATTAATTTAAAATTAATTTAGTTTTATATATATTTACAAATTTTTTTTATAATTTATATTTATTTAATTAGATCATGTATTTTATGCTCTAATCATCTAGATCATACATGTCAAAATTTGAGTAAATTATTATCATGTACACTAATGGTAAAATTTTTTAATTCTACAAGTAAAGTTAAAGGCTATCACATTTTTTTACTATATATTTTAAAAAAATAATAAATAAATAAATAAATAGGACACGTGATAGCTTTTTAATCTTAATTATAAAGTTAAAAAACTTCACCGTTAGTGTATTTGATAATTAATATGAAACATTTTCAATCGTTAAATATATAAATATCTAGTATTATCGACTGATATGATATAGATATTGAATTAATTTAAAACTTTACATGCAAAACAAATATGATTATGTTATTAAATCTAATAACTAATTCATTAAAATATTAATAAATATTAAGTTAATATAAAATTGTAAAAGTGTGTAATATTAATCAATTCTACATCAGCACAAGAGAATTCACCTTTTAGATTTAATGACAAATCCGTATGTTTCTCTACTCAAGGACTCTTCTTTAAATCAAAAAAGATACAACTTAAACCAAACAAGGTTAAAAGTAGTTTACGTAGCATGAACGTTAGTGATAGATTTTTTAAGATTGCGAGTTCGAAAAATTTAGGCATATAATATATTAAGTAAATAGAGGTCGCAAGTTATAGATTAATAACTTTAAAAAATTAAATCATACAATTAAATCATTAAACCATTGGGAAAAGAAAAATGCAAATCTTAGCATGCACTAGATTTAATAATTTTATATATGATTATATGATTATGATAAATATAAATATTTAATATATTATATGATAAGATACGGATATATATTTAAAATTAAATATAATATAAATTATTAATATATAAATTTTTAAATTTAATTATAACATCATAAAATATAAAAAAATAATATGAATACGATAATTAATATATTAATATTAACCAACACAAGCATGAAAATGTGAATCTTTGGATCCCATCAGAAAACGAATTTATTAAGTTTCTGTCAGTTAAATTAATCCATCATGAAATTATAAATGCGATTTACGATTGGCGATTAGGTGTTCAAGAAATTAATTAAATAATAATGGATCATAAATGCCAAATGATTTGGTGCTGTACAATTTGTAAGCAAGTTTTAAAAAATTAAATAATTAAATATAATCTGTCATAAATAGAGTAATTAATGCATAGAGATTGTCGTGGAGAATAATGTTACGTACGGTTTGTGCCAAGAATTTTAGTTTAAGCTCCCAATTGTACGGACTTCTCCATACGGTGGTGGTACGTAACTTAATTAGTGCCATTATTTGTGACAATTAGAATTATCACATGATTTTGAGTTGGATTTGGATAGGAAGATTTGAGATTTTTGAGATGTGACTTGGAATATTAATAATTTTGTACATAAATATAATCTTATTTTATAAGTCGATTTATTCATAGATTATGTCATGGTCAAAAAAATTTTAAAATTTAAGTTCATGTTTGAATTAGTTTCGCTTGATAGTAAATAATTAACTAAAAAATAAAAGGTAAAAAAATATTTGTATATTTTTTATAATTAAAATTATATAAATTATTATTTAATTAAATAAATATTAATTCGAATTAGATCAAACTAAATCGATTCACAA
>JBBYHL010028497.1:0-10549 GCA_038381835.1 Adansonia madagascariensis
TTTTCCAAATCTGGAATCTTGGTTAAACAAGCTCAAATCTTTTGATTTTGAAACAAAAATGGTCTTACAATTATTCCTTAAATGTTTGTGCCCTTTTTGAATCAAAACCTTAAGTGGTATGATCAACAGGCTGTTTCATCATCCCAAACTACTCTAAGGCTATGCAAATGAGTTTATGATGCTCATGCCACTCTTTCCCTTTAGTCATAGATGTTTAAACATCAATGACTCGAGTTTGGACTCGTAGACATAAAAAAATGAGAGATATCCCCTGCTTTGTTTTGTCCCCTTTGGTAGCATAATTGTTGCAAATTGAAAATTCTCTTTAAAATCATAAATGATTTTTCATGAATTTTTTGATATTTTTCTCTCAAAGCATGTCAAATTATCTTTAAGCGATGTCTTATTCACCCCCAGATCATTTCGGATGAGAGAGTTATGATTTTTCAAATCTAAACTATCTGAAACCTCTGAAATCCGAACATGTATTCTGTTTGGGCCATTCAGGCCCACTAAATGATTTTTCCAAATTTTTCAAATATTTTTCCTAAAAGATTCATGAAATTCTCTTTTCAAAAATTTATCATTTGTAATTTTCTAATTCCAAATTAGTCTAGAATGATTTTTCAAATTTTGACATGCCTTGCTTTTCATATACTCTGCCAGCAGCAAAATTGATCCAAATTTGAAAATTTATTCCTTTAGAGACTTTTGGGGATATTGGGAATATTTTTAGGTTGACCTCATCGAGTTAACTTTCTAGCGATATCTTGTCCACCTTTTAAATCCTTCAAACCAATTTAGAATAAATTTGGGAAGCAGGATAGCGCGATGTTGTCCCTTGTTTTTGGTTATGGTCAAAATTGAGTTGTTTTCTCAAATTTCATCTCGAGACATTCAAATGTCTTTGTATTACCCCGATCAGACTCGAGAACATGCTTTGACGTCCCATAGGCTTGTATCAAGGCACAAACACATTTAACATCTTTCCATCCTCATTCACAATAATTTCTTTCGCGAAAAGTTGTCAAAATGCTTACACATTTCCTAAATCACAAAGTTTTGTGAACTAAAGTTTTCCAACTTGACTTCTCTAAAGAGTGTTAGACATGTCACTTTTAGGGATATTCTAACCCTAACCTTTCGAAGGGATACTCTAACCTTATTTTTCAAAATTATCGAGATTGAAAGATTTTCCTCTGTCAAAATAATTTGTCATCCATAGGGATACTCTAACCCTTCTTTTCAAAATTGTCAAAATTTAAAAATTTTGCTTTGTCAAAATTATTTGTCATCCATAGGGATACTCTAACCCTACCTTTTTAAAGGGATACTCTAACCCTATCTTTCAATTATAATTATTTTTTTCTTTTCCTGGACTCACATGAATATGTCAAAGCAACCTCGTTTAATCAAGAAACCCAGATGCATCTTGAAAATTATTGATTTGGTTATTCCCAGATAATTGATGCCAATTGCGAGATAAATTCTAATAGTCCACCCATTTTTTTATGATTGCATTGAATGATCCATGTTATGCTACTTCATTTATTGTATTACTAACATGATTTCTTTGTGATGATTATATGCATTCATGTTTTCAAAACATTTCAAATAAAATTAAAGGTAATGTTTCGTGGGTATCTCTCCAGTGCCCAAAGTGAAACATTCCATTTTCAAAGTAAAATCCAAAGGTCATTTTATTGAAAATCTCTATATTCCCCATCTCTCTGGGCTGTATATAAGGTTAAATCTTTTTCATTAAAACTTGAATTTATATTTCTATAAGATTCATGCATTAAAAAGGGTTATATCGAAATAATGACAACTTCAGATCAAAAGAATCGAAATTGAGATAAGACATAGCTAGTAAGGTACCGATTTCGGGCGTCATGAAAAGGTTCATACCTCATCATGTGTAACCAACTCTCGAACCCAAACAGTGAATCTTTGCATTATATAGACCATGGGATCTATGTTTTGAGCTTCATAACTCAAAACATAGGTTTCAATAGACATCCGATCATGCCTAGCCTGAAATGATCAGTGTGCCTCCAAGCGTTGGCCATTTCATGATGGTCATCCGAGACCAATAAGATGAGCGATTCATCTTATTATCCCCCCCACTGTGTCATAAGTTGAGAATCTATACTTTCTCATTCTTATCATGTCGCAAAAGAAAAGTCTCGATCAAGAAGATATTCTAAGTTAGAAAAATATTTTAAGTCATACACACTTATAGATCCATGAGGATCTAGCCCAGGGTATGTTGCAACAATTAGCAACCATAAACACATACTCTTCATTGGGATAAATGACATTGATGCATTGTTTTCATAAGAAGAACTTCTCTTTCTACAAGTTTTAGAATTCAAGTTCATCTTTCAATTAGGATAAAGACGGATTCATATAATAATCTCTTTTCTTTTAATGATGGGGAACCACAAATTCATTCTATTCATTGGGATAAATGAATTGATGCTTTTGCTTCATAAGAAAAACTTTATTTCCCACCATTTTTAGAATCAAAGTTCATCGACAATTGGGATAAACATGATTCACATAATAATCTCCTTTTTTTTTCATGATTGGGCACCATAAATACATTCTCCTTATTAGGATAAATGATATTGATGCTTTGGTTTCATAAGAAAAACTTCTTTTTCTACCAATTTTAAAATTAAAGTTCATCTTTCAATCAGGATAAATACGGATTCACATAATTATTTGCTTTCTTTTAATGATTGGGCAGCAGATATTCATTCTTCTTATTGGGAAAATGAATTGATTCCTTGGTTTCGTAAGAAAAACTTCTCTTTCTACCATTTTTACAATTAAAGTTCATCTTTCAATTGGGATAAACATGGATTCACATAATAATCTCCTTTCTTTCAAAGATTCGGCACCACAAATTCATTCTCCTCATTGAGATAAATGGATTGATTCTTTGGTTTAATAAGAACAACTTTTCTTTTTATCATTTTTAGAATTAAAGTTCATCTTTTAATTAGGATAAACTCCGATTCAGATAATAATCTCCTTTCTTTTAATTATTGGGCACCACAAATTCATTCTCCTCATTGGGATAAATGAATTGATGCTTTGGCTTCATAAGAAAAACTTCACTTCCCACCATTTTTTAGAATCAAAGTTCATCGTTCAATTGGGATAAACACAGACTCACGTAAAAATCTCTTTGTTTTCATGATTGGGCGCCATAAACACATTCTCCTTATTGGGATAAATGATATTGATGCTTTGTTTTCATAAGAAAAACTTCTCTTTCTACTAGTGTTAAAATTAAAGTTCATATTTTAATTAGGATAAACACGGATTTATATAATAATCTCATTTCCTTTAATAATGGGGAACCATAAATTCATTCTACTCATTGGGATAAATGAATTAATGCTTTTTCTTCATAAAAAAAACTTCACTTTCCACCATTTTTTAGAATCAAAGTTCGTCTGTCAATTGGGATAAACAAGGATTCACATAATAATCTCCTTTTTTTTTCATGATTGGGCACCATAAATACATTTTCCTTATTAGGATAAATGATATTGATGCTTTGGTTTCATAAGAGAAACTTCTCTTTCTACGAATTTTAAAATAAAATCTCCCAATCAGGATTAATACAGATTCACATAATTATTTGCTATCTTTAATGATTGGGCACCATAAATTCATTCTCCTCATTGGGATAAATGGGTTGACGCTTTGGTTTCATAAGAATAACATCTCTTCCTATCATTTTTAGAATTAAAGTTAGTTTTTCAATTGGGATAACACTGATTCACATAATAATCTCCTTTCTTTTAATGATTGGGCACCACAAATTCATTCAACTCATTGGGATAAATGAATTAATGCTTTGGCTTTATAAAAAATACTTCACTTCCTACCATTTTTTAGAATCCAAGTTCATCTATCAATTAGGATTAACACAGATTCATGGAATAATCTCTTTTGTTTTCATGATTAGGAACCATAAACACATTCCCCTCATTGGGATAAATGAATTGATGCTTTGATTTTATAAGAAAAACTTGACTTCCCATCACTTTTTTAGATTCAAAGCTCATCTGTCAATTGGGATAAACATAGATTCACATAATAATCTCTTCTTTTTCATGATTAGGCACCATAAACACATTTTCCTCATTAGGATAAGTGATGTTGATGCTTTGTTTTCATAAGAAAACTGCTCTTTCTACCAGTTTTAGAATTAAAGTTCATCTTTCAACTGGGATAAACACAGATTCACATAATAATCTCTTTTCCTTTAATGATGGGGAACCACAAATTCATTTTGCTTATTGGGATAAATGAATTGATGCTTTTGCTTCATAAGAAAAACTTCAATTCCCACCATTTTTTAAAATCAAAGTTCGTCAATCAATTGGGATAAACATGGATTCATGTAATAATCTCCTTTGTTTTCGTGATTAGGAACCATAAACACAATCTCTTCATAGGGATAAATGATATTGATGCTTTGATTTCATAAGAAAAATTCTCTTTTTGCTAATTTTAGAACTAAAGTTCATCTTTTAATCGGGATAAGCACGGATTCACATAATAATCTCCTTTCTTTTAATGATTAGGCACCATAAATTCATTCTCCTTATTGGGATAAATGAATTAATGCTTTGGTTTCATAAGAAAAACTTCACTTCCCACCATTTTTTAGAATCAAAGTTCATTTGTCATTTGGGATGAACATGGATTCACATAATAATCTCTGATGTTTTCATTGTTAGGTATCCTAAACAAATTCTTATCATTAGAATAAATGATATTGATGGTTAGGTTTCATAAGAAAAACTTCTCTTTCTACCAGTTTTTAAAATAAAGTTCCTCTTTCAATTGGGATAAACACGGATTCACAAAATAATCTCCTTTCTTTTAATGATTGGGCACCACAAATTCATTCTCCTTATTGGGATAAATGGATTAATACTTTAGTTTTATAACAAAAACTTCTCTTTCTACCATTTTTGGAATTAAAGTTTATTTTTCAATTGGGATAAATGCGGATTCACATAATAATCTCCTTTCTTTTAATGATTGGACACCACAAATTCATACTACTCATCAGGATAAATGAATTGATGCTTTGGTTTCGTAAGGAAAACTTCACTTCTTACCATATTTTAGAATCAAAGTTTGCCTATCAATTGGATAAACACGAATTCACCTAATAATTTTTTGTTTTCATTATAAGGAACCACAAACACAATTTTCTCATTGGGATAAATGATATTGATGCTTTGTTTTCTTAAGAGAAACTTCCCTTTCTACCAATTTTAGAATTAAAGTTCATCTTTCAATTGGGAAAAACACAGATTCACATAATAATCTCTCTTCTTCTAATGATTGGGCACCACAAATTCATTCTCCTCATTGGGATAAACAAATTGATGCGTTGGTTTCATATGAAACACTTCACTTCCCACCATTTTTCAGAATCATAGTTCATCTATCAATTGCAATAAACATGGATTCACGTAATATCTCCCTTTTTTTCATGATTGGGCACCATAAATACATTCTTCTCATTGGGATAAATAATATTTATGCTTCGATTTCATATGAAAAACTTCTCTTTCTACCATTTTTAGAATTAAAGTTCATCTTTCAATTGGGATAAACACAGATTCACATAATAATCTTCTTTCTTTTAATGACTAAGCACCACAAATTCATTCTTCTCATTGGAATAAATGAGTTGACACTTTGGTTTCATAAGAAAAACCTCACTTCTCATTATTTTTTAGAGTAAAAGCTCATCTATCAATTATGATAAATATGGATTCACGTAATAATCTTCTTTTTTTTTCATGATTGGGCACCATAAACACATTCTCTTCATTGAGATAAATGACATTTATGCCTTGGTTTCATAAGAAAAACTTCTTTTTTCTACTATTTTTAGAACTGAAGTTTATCTTTCAATTAGGATAAACACAGATTCACATAATAATCTCCTTTTCTTTAATGATTGGGCACCATGAATTCATTATCCTCATTGGGATAAATGAATTGATGCTTTGGTTTCATAAAAAAAGCTTCACTTCCCATCATTTTTTAAAATCAAAGTTCGTCTATCAATTGGGATAAACATAGATTCACTTAATAATCTCATTTCTTTTCTTGATTTGGCACCATAAACACTTTCTCCTAATTGGAATAAATGATATTAATGCTTTGGTTTCATAAGAAAAGCTTCTCTTTCTACCATTTTTAGAACTTAAGTTCATCTTTCAGTTGGGATAAGCACGTATTCACATAATAGTCTCGTTTCATTTAATGATTGGGCACCACAATTTCATTCTACTCGTTGGGATAAATGAATTAATGCTTTGGTTTCATAAGAGAAATTTCACTTCCCACCATTTTTAGAATCAAAGTTCATTTATCAATTGGGATAAACACAAATTTACATAATAATCTCATTTGTTTTCATTATTAGGAATGATAAACACATTCTCCTTATTGGGATAAATGATATTAACGCTTTGGTTTCATAAGAAAAACTTCTATTTAAACCATTTTTAGAATTTAAGTTCATCTTTCAATTGGGATAAACATGAATTAATGTAATAATCTCCTTTCTTTTAATGATTGGGCACCACAAATTCATTCTATTTATTAGGATAAATGAATTAATGCTTTGGTTTCATAAGGAAAACTTCTCTTTCTACCATTTTTAGAATCAAAGTTCATCTATCAATTGGGATAAACATGAATTCATGTAGTAATCTCATTTGTTTTCATTATTAGGAACCATAAACACATTTTCCTCGTTGGGATAAATGATACTTATGCTTTGGTTTCATAAGAAAAACTTTTCTTTTTACCATTTTTAGAATTAATGTTCATCTGTCGAATTGGACAAACACGAATTCACATGATAGTCTACTTTCTTTTCATGATTGGACACCATAAACATATTCTCCTTATTGGAATAAATGATATTGAAGCTTTGCTTTCATCAAATTAACTACTCTTTCTCCATTTTTAAAATTTAAGTTCATTTTTCAATTGAGATAAAAATGGATTCACATAATAATCTTCTTCCTTTTAATGATAAGGCACCACAAATTTACTCTCCTCATTGGGATAAATGAATTGATGCTTTGGTTTCATAAGAAAAACTTCACTTCCCACCATTTTTTAAAAGTTCATCTATCAATTGGGATAAACACAAATTCATGAAATAATCTCCTCTGTTTTCAAGATTAGGAACCATAAACACATTCTCCTTATTGGGATAATGATATTGATGCTTTGGTTTAATAAGAAAAACTTCTCTTTCGACCAATTATAGAATTATACTTCATCTTTTAATTGGGATAAACACAGATTCTCATAATAATCCCTTATCATTTAATGATTGGGCACCATAAATTCATTCTCTTTATTAGGATATATGAATTGATGCTTTGGTTTTAGAAGAAAACTTCACTTCCTATGATTTTTTAGAATCAAAGTTCGTCATCAATTGGGATAAACATGGATTCACGTAATAGCCTTATTTGTTTTCATGATTAGGAACCATAAACACTTATCCTTATTAGGATAAATGATATTGATGCTTTGGTTTCGTAAGAAAAAACTTCTCTTTCTACCAATTTTAAAATTAAAGTTCATCTTTCAATCGAGATAAACATGGATTCACATAATAATTTCTTTTCTTTTAATGATTGGGCACTACAAATTCATTCCGCTCATTGGGACAGATGAATTGATGCTTTGGTTTCCTAAGAAAAACTTATTTTTTTACCATTTTTAGAATTAAAGTTCATCTTTCAATTGGGATAAACACAGATTCATATAATAATCTACTTTCTTTTAATGATTAAGCACCGCAAATTCATCCTATTCATTGGGATAAATGAATTAAGGCTTTGGTTTCATAAGAAAAACTTCATTTCCCACCATTTTTTTGAATGAAAGTTTATCTATCAATTAGGATAAATACGAATTCAAGTAATAATCTCATTTGATTTCATTATTAGGGACCATGAACACATTATCCTCATTGGGATAAATAATATTGATGCTTTGGTTTCATAGGAAAAACTTCCCTTTCTGCCAATTTTAGAATTAAAGTTCATCTTTCAATTAGGATAAACATGAATTCAAATAATAATCTCTTTTCTTTTAATGATTGGGAACCATAAATTCATTCTACTTATTGGGATAAATGAATTGATGCTTTGGTTTCATAAGAAAAACTTCACCTCCCACCATTTTTTGAATCATAGTTCATCCATCAGTTGGGAAAAACATGAATTCACATAATAATCTCCTTTATTTTCATGATTAGGAACCCTAAACACATTCTCCTCATTGGGATAAATGAATTGATGCTTTGTTTTCATTAGAAAAACTTTTCCTTCTACCATTTTTAGAATTAAAGTTCATCTTTCAATCGGGATAATAATAGATTCACATAAGAAGCTCCTTTCTTTTAATGATTGGGCACCACAAATTCATTCTACTCATTAGGATAAATAAATTGATGCTTTGGTTTTATAAGAAAAACTTCTCTGTCTACCATTTTTAGAATTAAAGTTCATCTTTCAATTGGGATAAACACAGATTCATATAATAATCTACTTTCTTTTAATGATTAAGCACCGCAAATTCATCCTATTCATTGGGATAAATGAATTAAGGCTTTGGTTTCATAAGAAAAACTTCATTTCCCACCATTTTTTTGAATGAAAGTTTATCTATCAATTAGGATAAATACGAATTCAAGTAATAATCTCATTTGATTTCATTATTAGGGACCATGAACACATTATCCTCATTGGGATAAATAATATTGATGCTTTGGTTTCATAGGAAAAACTTCCCTTTCTGCCAATTTTAGAATTAAAGTTCATCTTTCAATTAGGATAAACATGAATTCAAATAATAATCTCTTTTCTTTTAATGATTGGGAACCATAAATTCATTCTACTTATTGGGATAAATGAATTGATGCTTTGGTTTCATAAGAAAAACTTCACCTCCCACCATTTTTTGAATCATAGTTCATCCATCAGTTGGGAAAAACATGAATTCACATAATAATCTCCTTTATTTTCATGATTAGGAACCCTAAACACATTCTCCTCATTGGGATAAATGAATTGATGCTTTGTTTTCATTAGAAAAACTTTTCCTTCTACCATTTTTAGAATTAAAGTTCATCTTTCAATCGGGATAATAATAGATTCACATAAGAAGCTCCTTTCTTTTAATGATTGGGCACCACAAATTCATTCTACTCATTAGGATAAATAAATTGATGCTTTGGTTTTATAAGAAAAACTTCTCTGTCTACCATTTTTAGAATTAAAGTTCGTCTTCAATTGGAATAAACTTCGATTCACATAATAACCTACTTTCTTTTAATATTGGGCACCATAAATCCATTCTACTCACTAGGGTAAATGAATTGAAGCTTTGGTTTCATAAGAAAAACTTCACTTCCTACCATTTTTTAGAATCATAGTCTGTCTATCAATTTAGATAAACACAAATTCACATAATAATTTTCTTTTTTTTAATGTTTGGGCACCATAAATTCATTCTCCTTATTAGGAAAAATGATATTGATGCACTATTTTCATAAGAAAAACTTCTTTTTCTGCCATTTTTAGAATTAAAGTTCATCTTTCAATTGGGTTAAACATGGATTCACATAATTATCTCCTTTCTTTTAATTATTAGGCACCATAAATTCCTTCTACTCATTGGGATAAATGAATTAATGCTTTGGTTTCATAAGAAAAACTTCACTTTCTACCATTTTTAGAATTAAAATTCATCTTTCAATTGGGATAAACACAGATTCACATAATAATCTGCTTTCTTTTAATGATTAGGCACCATAAATTCATCCTATTCATTAGGATAAATGAATTGATCCTTTGGTTTCATAAGAAAAACTTTACTTCCCACCATTTTTTAGAATCAAAGTTCGTCTATCAATTTGGATAAACATGAATTCATGTAATAATCTCTTTTCTTTAATGATAGGGTACTATAAATTCATTTTACTCATTGAGAGAAAGGAATTGATGTTTTGGTTTCAGAAGAAAAACTTATCTTTCTACCATTTTTAGAATTAAAGTTCATCTTTCAATTGGGATAAACACGGATTCACATAATAATCTGGTTTTTTTAATGATTAGACACCACAAATTCATTCTCTTCATTGGGATAAATGATATTGGTGCTTTGTTTTCATAAAAGAAACTTTTCTTTCTACCATTTTTAGAATTAAAGTTTGTCTTTTAATTGGATAAACATGGATTCACATAATAATCTCCTTCCTTTTAATGATTGGGTAAGCAGAACCCCAAGGTTAAAGAACTCGAAACCCCTTAAACACACACTTTGACAAGAACATGAACAAAAAGAAATTCCCAATCTTAATGAACCCCTAATTAATTATTTGAATGGAAACGCATATGATAAGGTTGATTTGAAAACAAGAATAGAATTTGCCACAAGTAATTACCTTGATAAGAATTATATTCTTGAT
>JBBYHL010028508.1:0-10547 GCA_038381835.1 Adansonia madagascariensis
AACATTAATTATAGGTAAAATGGTTGAAAGAAAAACTTTTCTTGCAAATCCAAAGCATCAATATCATGCATCCCAATGGAGAGAAATGATTGTAGTGCCCATAACAAAAAGAATGGAGATTATTACGAGCATCAAAGTTTGTCCCATTTCATGGTAGAACATTAATTACAGGAAAAATGATGGAAAGAAAAGCTTTTCATGCAAATCGAAAGCATCAATATGCATCCCAATGTGCAGAACTTGATTGTAGTGCCAATAACAAAAAGAACGGAGATTATTCTGAGTACCCAAGTTTGTCTCATTTCTCAGGTGAACTTTGATTGTAAGGAGAATGGTAGAACGAAAAGCTTTTCTTGCACGTCCAAAGGATCAGTATCATGTGTCCCAATGTGGAGAACAAGGTTGTAGTGCTAATAATAAAAAAAATAGAGATTATTGAGTGTCCAAGTTTATCTCATTTCACGGATGAACTTTGTTTATAAGGAAAATGGTAGAAAGAAAAGCTTTTCTTGTAGATCTGAGCACCAATATCATGTGTCCCAATGGGGAGAACATGGTTGTAGTGCCCATAACAAAAGGAATGGAGATTATTACACGTATCAAAGTTTGCCCCATTTCACGGATGAACATTAATTGCAAGGAAAATGGTGGAAAGAAAAGCTTTTCTTGCAATTCCATATCATGTATCCTAATGTGGAGAACATGATTGTAGTGCCAATAACAAAAAGAATGGAGGTTATTTTGAGTATCCAAGTTTGTCTCATTTTTTAGATGAACTTTGATTATAAGAAAAATGGTGGGAAGAAAGCTTTTCTTACAAATCAAAAGCATCAATATCGTGTATCCCAATATATAGAACATGATTGTAACGCCCATAACAAAAGGAATGGCAATTATTACGAGTACCAAAGTTTATCCCATTTCATGGGTGAATATTAATTCCAGGGAAAATGGTGAAAAGAAAAGCTTTTCTTGCAAATCCAAAGCGTTGATATCGTGAATCCCAATGAGGAGAACGTGATTATGTGCCAATAACAAAAAGAATGGAGACTATTATGAGTATCCACATTTGTCTTATTTCACAAGTGAACTTTGACTAGAAGGAAAATGGTTGAAAGAATAGCTTTTCTTGCATATCCAAAGCATTAATATCATGTATCCCAATGGTGAGAACATGATTGTAGTGCCCATAACAAAGAGAAAGGAGATTATTATGAGTATCAAAATTTCTCCAATTTCACAGATGAACAATAATTACTAGGAAAATGGTGGAAAGAAAAGCTTTTCATGCAAATCCAAAGCATCAATATCATGCATCCCAATGTAGAGAAAATGATTGTAGTGCCAATAATAAAAGGAATTGAGATTATTATGAGTGTCCAAGTCTATCTGCTTTCACAGATGAACTTTGATTATAAGAAAAATAGTGGAAAGAAAAGCTTTTCTTGCAAATCCAAAGCACCAATATCTTGTATCCCAATGGAAAGAAAATGATTGTAGTGCCCACAACAAAAGAAATGGAGATTATTACGAGTATCAAAGTTTTTCCTATTTCACAAGTGAACATTAATTATAAGGAAATGGGGGAAGGAAAAGCTTTTCCTGTAAATCCAAAGCATCAATATCGTGTATCCCAATAAGGAGAACATGGTTGTAGGGCCAATAACAAAAAGAATGGAGATTATTATGAGTATCCAAGTGTCTAACTTCATGGATGAACTTTAATTATAAGGAAAATAGTGGAAAGAAAAGCTTTTCTTGCAAATCTAAAGCACCAATACCATGCATCCCAATGGGGAGAACATGATTCTAGTCCCCATTACAAAAAGAATAGATATTATTCAGGTATCAAAGTTTGCCCTATTTCACGGATGAACATTAATTACAAGGAAAATCATGAAAAAAAAAGCTTTTCCTGCAAATCCAAAGCACCAATATCATGTATCCTAATGTGAAAAACATGATTGTAGTGCCCATAACAAAAAAATGGCGATTATTATAAGTATCGAAGTTTGTCCCCTTTCACAGGTGTACTTTAATTACAAAGAAAATGGTGGAAATAAAAGCTTTTCCTGCAAATCCAAAGCACCAATGAACGTGATTCTAGTGCCCATAACAAAAAGAATGGAGATTATTATGAGGATCGAAATTTGTCCTATTCCACAGATGAACTTCGATTATAAGGAAAATGGTGAACAGAAAAGGTTTTCTTAAAAATAAAAAGAACCAATATCATGTATCCCTATGGGGAGAACATGATTGTAGTGCCTATAACAAAAAGAATAGAGATTATTATGAGTATCGAAGTTTGTCCCATTTCACAGATGAACATTAATTACTTCGAAACTGGTGGAAGGAAAAGCATTTCTTGCAAATCCAAAGCATCAATATCGTATATCTCAATGTGGAGAACATGATTGTAGTGCCAATAATAAAAAGAATGGAGATTATTATGGATATCCAAGTTTGTCTTATGTCACAGATGAACTTTGATTATAAGGAAAATGGTGGAAAGAAAGCTTTTCTTGCAAATCCAAAAAATCGATATCGTTTATCCCAATATGGAGAACATGATTGGAGTGCCAATAACAAAAGGAATGAAGATTATTATGGGCATCCAAGATTGTCTTATTTTAAGGATGAACTTTGATTACAAGGAAAACAATGGGAAAAAAAGCTTTTCATGCAAATCTAAAGGATCAATATTATGTATACCAATGTGGAGAACATGATTGTAGTGCCAATAACAAAAAAATGAAGATTATTATGAGTATCCAAGTTTATCTTATTTTGCAAGTGAACTTTGAATATATGGAAAATGGTGGAAAGAAAAGCTTTTCTTGCAAATCCAAAGCACCAATATATTATGTCCCAATGGGGAGAACATGATTGTAGTGCCCATAACAAAAAGAATGGAGATTATTACGAGTATTAAGGTTTGTTCCATTTCACGAGTGAGCATTAATTACAAGGAAAATGGTGAAAAGAAAAGCTTTTCTTGCAAATCCAAAGCATCAATATCGTTTATCCCAATGTGGAGAACATGATTGGAGTACCAATAACAAAAAGAATAGAGATTATTATAGGTATCCAAGATTGTCTCATTTCACGGATGAACTTTGATTACAAGGAAAATGGTGGAAAAAAAGCTTTTCGTGCAAATCCAAAGGATCAATATTATGTATACCAATATGGAAAACATGATTGTAGTGCCAATAACAAAAAAATGAAGACTATTATGAGTATCAAAGTTTATCTCATTTCACAGATGCACTTTAATTATATGGAAAATGGTGGAAAGAAAGGCTTTTCTTGCAAATCCAAAGCACCAATATCATTTGTCCCAATGGGGAAAACATGATTGTAGTGCCCAGAACAAACAAAATGGAGATTATTACGAGTATCAAAGTTCATCCCACTTCACAGATGAACATTAATTGCAAGGAAAATGGTAGAAAGAAAAGCTTTTCTTGCAATTCCAAAGCATCAATATCGTGTATCCTAATGTGGAGTCCTAATGGGGAGAACATGATTGTAGTGGCCAGAACAAAAAGAATGGAGATTATTATGAGTATCGAAGTTTGTCCCATTTCATGGATAAACGTTAATTACAAGGAAAATGGTTAAAAAAAAGCTTTTCTTGCAATTCTAAAGCATCAATATCATGTATCCCAAAGTGGAGAACATGATTGTAGTGCCCATAACAAAAGAAATGGTGATTATTGCGAGTATCAAAGTTTGTCCCATTATCAAAGTTTGTCCCATTTCACAGGTGAGCATTAATTACAAGGAAAATGGTGGAAAGAAAAGCTTTTCTTGCAAATCTAAAGCATCAATATCGTGTATGCCAATGTGGGAAACATGATTGTAGTGCCAATAATAAAAAGAAAGGACATTATTATGGGTATCCAAGTTTGTCTCTTTTCATGGATGAACTTTGATTATAAGAAAAATGGTGGAAAGAAAAGCTTTTCTTGCAAATCCAAGCATCAATAATGTGTATCCCAATGAGGATAACATGATTGTAGTGCCAATAACAAAAAGAATAGAGATTATTATAAGTATCCATGTTTGTCTCATTTCACAGATGAACTTTGATTACAAGGAAAACGGCTGAAGGAAAAGCTTATCTTGCAAACCCAAAGCATCAATGTCGTGTATCCTAATGAGGAGAACATGATTGTAGTGCCAATAAAAAAAATAGAGATTATTACGAGTATCCAAGTTTTGTCTGATTTCACGGATGAACTTTGATTATAAGGAAAATAGTGAAAAGAAGAGCTATTCTTGCAAATCTAGAGCATCAATATCCTGTATCCCAATGCAGAGAACATGATTGTCATGCCCATAACAAAAAGAACGAAGATTATTAAGAGTATCGAAACTTATCCTATTTCACAGATGAACATTAATTACATAGAAAATGGGGGAAAGGAAAGCTTTTCTTGCAAGTAAAATGCACCAATATCATGTATCCCAATGTGGAGAACACGATTGTAGCGCTCATAACAAAAAGAATGGCAATTGTTACGAGTATCAAAGTTTGTCCCATTTCATAGGTGTACATTAATTACAAGGATAATGGTGGAAAAAAAAGCTTTTCCTGCAAATCCAAAGCACCAACAGCATGTATCCCAATATGGAGAACATGATTATAGTGCCCATAACAGAAATTATAGTGATTATTGTGAGTATCCAAGTTTATCTCATTCCACGAGCGAACTTTGATTATAAGGAGAGTAGTGGAAAGAAAAGCCTTTCTTGAAAATCCAAAGCATTAATATCGTGTATCCCAATATCGAGAACATGATTGTAGTTCCCATAACATAGAGAAATGGCGGTTATTACGAGTTTTGAAGTTTGTCCCAATTCACAGATGAACATTAATTACAAGGAAAATGGTGGAAAAACCTTTTCTTGCAAATCCAAAGCACTAATATCATGTATCCCATTATGGAGAACATGAATGTAATGCCCATAGCAAAAAGAATGGCGATTATTATGAGTATCGAAGTTTGTCCCACTTCACGGGTGAACATTAATTGCAAGGAAAATGGTGGAAAGAAAAGCTTTTCTTGCAAATCTAAGGCATCAATATCTTGTATGCCAACGTGGGAAACATGATTGTAGTGCCAATAACAAAAAGAAAGGACATTACTATGGGTATCCAAGTTTGTTGCTTTTCATGGATGAACTTTGATTATAAGGAAAATGGTGGAAAGAAAAGCTTTTCTTGCAAATCCAAGCATCAATAATGTGTATCCCAATGAGGAGAACATGATTGTAGTGCCAATAACAAAAAGAATGGTGATTATTGTGAGTATCCAAGTTTGTCTCATTTCACGGATAAACTTTTATTATAAGGAAAATGGTGGAAAGAAAAGCTTTTCTTGCAAATCCAAAGCACCAATATCATGTGCTCCAATGGGGAGAACATGATTGTAGTGCCCATAACAAAAAGAATGGAGATTTTTATAAGTATCGAAGTTCATCCCATTTCATAACAGAACATTAATTACGAGTAAAATGGTGGAAAGAAAAGCTTTTTTTGCAATTCCAAAGCATCAGTATCGTGTATCCTATTATGGAGAACATCATTGTGGTGCCAATAACGAAAAGAATGGAGATTCTTTTGAGCATCCAAATTCGTCTCATTTTTCGAATAAACTTTGATTATAAGGAAAATGGTGGAAAGAAAATCTTTTCTTGCAAATCCAAAGCACCAGTATCATGTGTTCCAATGGGGAGAACATGATTGTAGTGCCCATAACAAAAAGAGTAGAGATTATTATGAGTATTGAAGTTTGTCCCATTTCACAGGCTAACATTAATTACAAGGAAAATGGTGGAAAGAAAAGCTTTTCCTACAATTCCAAAGCATCAATATCATGTATCCCAATTGGAGAACATGATTGTAGTACCCATAACGAAAAGAGTGGAGATTATTATGAGTATCCAAGTCTATCTTATTTCACGGATGAACTTTGATTATACGCCAAATAATGGAAAGAAAAGCTTTTCTTGCAAATCCAAAGCACCAATATCAAGTATCCCAACCGGGAGAACATGATTGTAATGCCCACAACAAAAAGAATAGAGATTATTATGAGTATCAAAGTTTGTCCTATTTCACGGATGAACATTAATTATAAGGAAAATGGTGGAAAGAAAAGCTTTTCTTGCAAAACCAAAGCATCAATATCATGTATCCCAATAAAGAGAAGGTGATTGTAGTGCCTATAATAAAAAGAATGGAGATTGTTATAGGCATCCAACTTTATCTGATTTCACGGATGAACTTTAATTATAAGGAAAATAATGGAGAGAAAAGCTTTTCTTGCAAATTCGATGGATCAATATCATGCATCCCAATATGGAGATGTGATTGTAGTGCCAGTAACAAAAAGAATCGAGCTTATTATGAGTATCTAAGTTTGTCTGATTTCACGGATGAGCATTGATTATACGAAAAATGGTGGAAAGAAAAGCTTTTCTTGCAAATCCAAAGCGTCAACATTATGTATCCCAATAGGGAGAGCATGATTGTAGTGCCCATAACTATAAGAATGTAGATTATTACGAGTATTGAAGTTTTTCCCATTTCACGGGTGAGCATTAATTACAAGGAAAATGGTTGGAAGAAAAGCTGTTCTTGCTAATCCAAAGCATCAATATCATTTATCCCAATGCGGAGAAAATGATTGGAGTGCCTATAACAAAAAGAATGGAGATTATTATAGGTATCCAAGATTATCTCATTTCATGGATGAACTTTGATTATAAGGGAAACGGTGGAAAGAAAAGCTTTTCTTATGAATCCAAAGCATCAATATCGTGTATCCCAATGAAGAGAACGTGATTATAGTGCCAATAACAAAAAGAATAGAGATTATTATAGGTATCCAAGTTTGTCTCATTTCACGGATGAACTTTGATTATAAAGAAAATAATGAAAAGAAAAGCTTTTCTTGCAAATCCGAAGGATTAATATCATGTATCCCAATATGGAGAATGTGATTGTAGTGCCAGTAACAAAAAGAATGGAGCTTATTATGAGTATCCAAGTTTGTCTCATTTCACGGATGAACATTGATTATAAGGAAAATGGCGGAAAGAAAATCTTTTCTTGCAAATCCAAAGCATTAACATTATGTATCCTAATGGGGAGAGCATGATTGTAGTGCCCATAACTATAAGAATGTAGGTTACTACGAGTATCGAAGTTCGTCCCATTCACGGATAAGCATCAATTACAAGGAAAATGGTGGGAAGAAAAGCTTTTCTTGCCAATCCAAAGCATCGATATCGTTTATCCCAATACGGAGAAAATGATTGGAGTGCCTATAACAAAAAGAATGGAGATTATTATGGGTATCCAAGATTGTCTCATTTCACGGATGAACTTTGATTATAAGGAAAACGGTGGAAAGAAAAGCTTTTCTTGCAAATCCAAAGCATCAATATCGTGTATACCAATGTGGAGAACATGATTGTAGAGCCAATAAGAAAAAGAATAGAGATTATTACGAGTATCCAAGTTTGTCTCCTTTCACGGACGAACTTTGATTATGAGGAAAATGGTGGAAAGGAAAGCTTCTCTTGCAAATCCAAAGCATCAACATTGTGTATCCCAATGTGGAGAACATGATTATAGTGCTCATAACAAAAAGAATAGAGATTATTGTGAGTATCCAAGTTTGTCTCATTTCATGGGTGACCATTGATTATAAGGAAAATAGTGGAAGCAAAAGCCTTTCTTGAAAATCTAAAGCATCAATACTGTGTATCCCAATGTGGAGAACATGATTGTAGTTCCCATAACAAAAGGAATAATGGTTGTTACGTGTATCAAACTTTGTCCCAATTCACGGATGAACATTAATTACAAGGAAAATGGTGGAAAAAAACTTTTCTTGCAAATCTAAAGCCCCAATATAGTGTATCTCAATATGGAGAAGATGATTGTAGTGCCCATAACAAAAAAAATGGCAATTATTACGAGTGCCAAAGTTTGTCCCATTTCATGGGTGAACATTAATTACAAGGAAAATAGTGGAAAGAAAAGCCTTTCTTGCAATTCCAAAGCATCACTATCGTGTATGCTAATGTGGAGAACATGATTATAGTGCCAATAACAAAAAATGGAGATTATTATGCAGATCCAAGTTTGTCTCTTTCCACGAAAGAACTTTGATTATAAGAAAAATGGTGAACTTTGATTATAAGAAAAATGGTGGAAAGGAAAGTTTTTCTTGCAAACCCAAGCATTAATAGCGTGTATCCCAATATGGAGAACATGATTGTAGTGCCAAAAACAAAAAGAATGGAGATTATTTTGAGTATCAAAGTTTGTCTCATTTCACGAATGAACTTCGATAATACAAAAAATGGTGGAAGGAAAACTTTTCTTGCAAATCCAAAGCACCAATATCATGTGTCCCAATAGGGAGAACACGATTGTAGCGGCCATAACAAAAAGAATGGAGATTATTATGAGTATCGAAGTTTGTCCCATTTCATGGATGAACATTAATTACAAGGAAAATGGTTGAAAGAAAAGCTTTTCTTGAAATTCGAAAGCATCAATATCGTGTATCCCAAAGTGGAGAACATGATTGTAGTGTCCATAACAAAAAAATGGCAATTATTACGAGTATCAAAGTTTGTCCCATTTCACGAGTGAGCAGTAATTACATGGAAAATGGTGAAAAGAAAAGCTTTTCTTCCAAATCCAAAGCATTAATATCGTGTATCCCAATAAAGAGAACGTGATTGTCATGCCAATAACAAAAAGAATGGAGACTATTATGAGTATCCATGTTTGTCTCATTTTGCAGATGAACATTGATCACAATGAAAATGGTTGAAAAAAAAGCTTTTCCTACAAATCTAAAGCACCAATATCATGTATCCCACTGGAGAGAACATGATTGTAGTGCCCATAACAGAAATAATGGAGATTATTATGAGTATCGAAGTTTATCCAATTTCACAGATGAATATTCATTACTAGGAAAATGGCAAAAAGAAAAGCCTTTCTTGAAAATCCAAAGCATCGATATCGCGTATCCCAATATAAAGAACATGATTGTAGTTCCCATAACAAAAAGAATGGCGATTTCTACGAGTATCGAAGTTTATCCCATTTCACGGATGAACATTAATTAGTAGGAAAATGGTGGAAAGAAAACTTTTATTGCAAATCCAAAGCACCAATATCATGTATCCCATTGTGGGGAACATGATTGTAGTGCCCATAACAAAAAGAATGGAGATTATTACGAGTATCAAAGTTTGTCCCATTTCATGAATGAACATTAATTACAAGGAAAATGGTGGAAAAAAAAGCTTTTCTTGCAAATCCAAAGCATCAATATCGTGTATCCCAATATGGAGAACATGACTGTAGTGCCCATAACAAAAAGAATGGAGATTATTTCGAGTACCAAAGTTTGTCCTATTTCCCCAATGAACATTAATTATAAGGAAAATGGTGGAAAGAAAAGCTTTTCTTGCAAATCCAATGCATCAATATCATGTATCCTAATGTGCAAAACATGATTGTAGTGCCCATAACAAAAAGAATGGCGATTATTACAAGTATCGAAGTTTGCCCTATTTCACGGGTGTGCAATAATTACAAGGAAAATGGGGGAAAGAAAAGCTTTTCTTGCAAATCCAAAGCACTAATGCCGTGTATCCCATTATGGAGAACATGATTGTAGTGCCCATAACAAAAAGAATGGCGATTATTACAAGTATCAAAGTTTGTCCCACTTCATGTGTGAACATTAATTGCAAGGATAATGGTGGAAAGAAAAGCTTTTCCTGTGAATCCAAGCATCAATAATGTGTACCCCAACGAGGAGAACTGATTGTAGTGACAATAACAAAAAGAATGGAGATTATTATGAGTATCCAAGTTTGTCTCATTTCACGGACAAACTTTGATTATAAGGAAAATGGTGGAAAGAAAAGTTTTTCTTGCAAATCCAAAGCACCAATATCATGTGTTCTAATAGGGGAAACATGATTGTAGTGCCCATAACAAAAAGAATGGAGATTTTTATGAGTATCCAAGTTTGTCCCATTTCACAGCTGAACATTAATTACGAGGAAAATGGTGGAAAGAAAAGCTTTTCTTGCAATTCCAAAGCATCAATATCGTGTATCCTATTGTGGAGAACATGATTGTAGTGCCAATAACAAAAAGAATAGAGATTCTTTTGAGTACACAAGTTCGTCTTATTTTTTGGATAAACTTTGATTATAAGGAAAATGCTGCAAAGAAAAGCTTTTCTTGCAAATCCAAAGCACCAGTAAATGTGTTCCAATCGGGAAAACATGATTGTAGTGCCAATAACAAAAAGAATAGAGTTTATTATAAGTATCGAAGTTTGTCCCATATCACAGGCAACTAATAATTACACGAAAAATGGTGGAAAGAAAAGCTTTTCCTGCAACTCCAAGGCATCAATATCGTGTATCCCAATGTGGAGAACATGATTGTAGTGCCTATAACAAAAAGAGTGGAGATTATTATGAGT
>JBBYHL010028581.1:0-10545 GCA_038381835.1 Adansonia madagascariensis
TCAAGGCACAAACATACTTTACATCTTTACCATCCTCGTTCACAATAATTTCTTTTGCCAAAAGTCATCAAAATGCTTACTCATTTCCTAAATCACAAAATTTTATCAATTTAAGTTTTCCAACTCGACTTCTCTAAAGAGTGTCAAACGTGTCACTTTTGGGGATACTGCAACCTCAACCTTCTGAGGGGATACTCCAACCTTGCTTTTCAAAATTGTTGAGGTTGAAAAATCTTGTTCTATCAAAATGATTTGTCATCTACAGGGATACTTCAACCCTTACCTTTTGAGGGGATACTCCAACCTCGCTTTTCAAATTGTTAAGATTTAAAAATCTTTCTTTGTCAAAGTTATTTGTTATCCATAGGGATACTCTAACCCCATCTTTCTGAGGGGATACTCCAAGCTTGTCTTTCAACTACAATTAAATTTTTCTCCTTATTGGACTTCCATGAATATGTCAAACAAACCTTGTTTAATCAAGAAACCTAGATGCATCTCGAAAATTGTCGATTCAATTATTCTTAGATAATCGATGCCAATTGCAAGATAAATTCCAATAGTCCATCCCTTTTCTTTATCTTTGTGATGATTATTTGCATTCATGTTTTTCAATCATTTCAAATAAAACTAAAGTAATATTCTACATGAGTATCTCTCCAGTGCCCAAAGTGGAATATTCCATTTTTCAAAGTAAAATCTAAAGGTTATTTTTATTGAAAATCTCTATATTCCCTATTTCTTCAGGGCGTATATGAGATTAAATCTTTTCATAAAAACCTAGATTTGTATTTTTATAAAATTCATGCATTAAAAGGGGGTTATATCGAAATAGTGATGGGTTAAGATTGAAAGAATCAAAATTGAGATAAGACATAGCTAGTAAGGTATCGATTTTGGGCATTGCGAAGAGGTTCGTACCTCATCGTGCATAACCAACTCCCAAACCCAACAATGAATCTTTATACTACGTAGACCACAGGATTGATGTTTTGAGTTTCGTAACTCAAAACATAGGTTTCAATAGGCATCTGGTCATGCCTAGGGCTAAATGACCGGTGGCGATTCTATGTGTTGGCCATGTCATGATGGCCATCCGAGACTAATAAGATGAGTGATTTAACTTATGGTCCCCTTCACTATATCACAAGTCAAGAATCTGTACATTCTCGTTCTTATCACATCATAAAAGAAAAGTCTCGATAAAAAAGACATTTCCAAGTCAGGAAAATATTTTAAGTCATACGCCATATATCTGGAGGATCCACCCCAGGGTACGTTGCGATAAATCTAAGTTTATCTCATTACATGAATGAATTTTGATTATAAGGAAAATGGTGGAAAAAAAAGCTTTTCTCGCAAATCCAAAGCATCAATATCGTGTATCCTAATGTAGAGAACATGATCATATTACCGATAATGAAAAGAATGGTGATTACTGTTACTATCCAAGTTTGTATCGTTTCACAAATAAATATTAATTATAAGGAAAATGGTGGAAAGAAAAGCTTTTTTTGTAAATACAAAGCATCAATATCGTGTATCCCAATATGGAGAACATGATTCTATTACCAATAAAAAAAGACTAGTGATTATTATGAGTATCAAAGTTTACATCATTGCACGAAAGAACTATAAGTTTAAGGAAAATAGTGCAAAGAAAAGCTTTTCTTGGAAATGCAAAGCATTAATATCATGTGTCCCAATGTAAAGAATAAGATTGTAGTGCCAATAACAAAAGGAATGAAGATTATTACAAGAATCCAAGGTTCTCTTATTTCACGGATGAATTTTGATTAGAAGGAAAATGGTGGAAAGAAAAGCTTTTCTTGCAAATCAAAAGCATCAATATCGTGTATCCTAATGTGGACAACAAGATTGTAGGGCCAATAACTAAGGGAATGGAGATTATTACAAGAATCTAAGTTTATCTTATTTCACGGATGAACTTTGATTATAAGGAATATGGTGAAAAGAAAAGCATTTCTTGCAAATCCAAAGCGTCAATATCGTGTACCCCAATGTGGAGAACATAATTGTAGTGCCAATAACAAAAGGAATGGAGATTATTATGAGAATCTCAGTTTGTCTCATTTCACGGATGATCTTTGATTCTAAGGAAAATAGTGGAAAGAAATGCTTTTCTTGCAAATCCAAAGCGTCAATATCGTGTATCCTAATATGGAGAAAATGATTGTATTGCCAATAATAAAAAGAATGGTGATTATTATTAGTATCCAAGTTTGTATCATTTCATGAATGAACATTAATTATGAGGAAAATTGTGAAAAGAAAAGCTTTTCTTGCAAATGCAAAGCATCAATATCATGTATCCCAGTATGGAGAAGAAGATTGTAGTGCCAATAACAAAAGAAATGGAGATTCTTATGAGAATCCAAGTTTGTCTCATTTCATAGATGAATTTTGGATAATGGTAGAGAGAAAAGCTTTTCTTGCAAATCTGAAGCATCAATATCATGTATCCCAATTTGGAGAACAAGATTGTAGTGCCAATAACAAAAGGAATAGAGATTATTACAAGAGTCCAAGGTTATCTCATTTCATGGATAAACTTTGATTATAAGAAAAATGGTGAAAAGAAAAGTTTTTCTTTTAAATCCAAAGCCCCAATGTCATGTATTCAAAAGTGGAGAACATGATTCTATTGCCAATAACAAAAAGAATGGTGATTATTATGAGTATCTAAGTTTGTATCACTACATAGAAGAACTTTAATTTTAAGGAAAATGGTGTAAAGAAAAGCTTTTCTCGAAAATGTAAAGCATCAATATCATGTATCCCAATATGGAGAATAAGATTGTAGTGCCAATAAAAAAAAAGGAATGGAGATTATTACAAGAATCCACACTTGCCCACTTCACGGATGAATTTTGATTATAAGGAAAATGGTGGAAAGGAAGGCATTTCTTGCAAATCCGAAGCATCAATATCGTGTATCCCAATGTGGAGAACAAGATTGTAGTGCCAATAACAAAAGGAAAAGAGATTACTATGAGAATCAAGTTTGTCTCATTTCATAGATGAACATTGATCCAAAGGAAAATGGCAAAAAGAAAAGCTTTACTTGCAAATCCAATGCATCAATATCGTGTATCCCAATGAGGAGAACAAGATTGCAGTGCCAAAAACAAAGGGAATGGAGATTATTATGAGAACCCATGTTTTTCTCATTTCAAGGATGAACATTAATTCTAAAGAAAATGGTGGAAAGAAAAGCTTTTCCTGCATATCTAAAGCATCAAAATCTTGTATCCTAATATGGAGAACAAGATTGTAGTGCCAATAACAAAAGGAATGGAGATTATTATGAAAATCCAAGTTTGTCTCATTTCATGGATGAACTTTGATTATAAGGAAAATGGTGAAAAAAAATCTTTTCTTGCAGATCCAAAGCATCAATATCATGAATCCAAACATGGAAAACATGATTGTAGCGCCACTAATAAAAGAAATGGAGATTATTACAAGAACCCAACTTTGTCTCATTTCATGGATGAATTTTGATTATATGGAAAATGGTGGAAAGGAAAGCTTTTCCTGCAAATCCAAAGCATCAATATCGTGTATCCCAATGAGGAGAACACAATTGTAGTGCCAATAATAGAAGGAATGGACATTATTATGAGTATCCAAGTTTATCTCATTTCAAGGATGTACATTAATTATAAAGAAAATGGTGGAAAGAAAAGCTTTTATTGCAAATCCAAAGCATCAATACCATGCATCCCAATGTGGAGAACAAAATTGTAGTGCCAATAACAAAAGAAATAGAGATTATTACAAGAATCCAAGTTTATCTCATTTCACGGATGAACTTTGATTATAAGGAAAATGGTGGAAAAAAAGCTTTTCTTGCAATTCCAAAACATTAGTCTTGTGTATCCTAATATGGAAAACAAGATTTTAGTGCCAATAATAAAAGGAATGGAGATTATTACGAGAATCCAAGTTTATCTTATTTCACGAATGAACTTTGATTATAAGGAAAGTAGTGGAAAGAAAAGCTTTTGTCGCAAATCCAAAGCATCAACATCATGTATCCCAATGTGGAGAACAAGATTATAGTGCCAATAACAAAATGAATGGAGATTATTACGAGAATCCAAGTTTGTCTCATTTCATAGATGAACTGATTATGAGGAAAATGGTGGAAAAAAAAGCTTTTCTTGCAAATCCAAAGCTTCAATATTGTGAATCCGAATGTGGAGAGCATGATTGTAGTGCCAATAACAAAAGAAATGGAGATTGTTACGAGAATCCAAGTTTTTCTTATTTCATGGATGAATTTTGATTATATGGAAATTGGTGGAAAGAAAAGCTTTTCTTGTAAACCCAAAGCGTCAATATCATGTATCCCATTGAGGAGAACATGATTGTTGTGCCCATAACAAAAAGAATGGAGCCTATTACGAGTATCCAAGTATGTCTCATTTCAAGGGTAAACATTAATTATAAAGAAAATAGTGGAAAGAATAGCTTTTCTTACAAATCCAAAGCATCAATATCATGTATCCTAATGTGGAGAACAAGATTGTAGTGCCAATAACAAAGGGAATGGAGATTATTACGAGAGTCCAAGTTTATCTCATTTCACAGATAAACTCTGATTATAAGGAAAATGATGGGAGAAAAAAGCTTTTCTTCCAAATCCAAGGCGTCAATATAGTGAATCCGAATGTAGAGGGCTTGATTGTAGTGCCAATAACAAAAAAAATGAAGATTATTACGAGAACCCAAGTTTGTGTCATTTGTCAAATGAACTTTGATTATATGGAAAATGGTGGAAAGAAAGGCTTTTCTTTCAATTCCAAAGCATTAATATTGTGTATCCCATTGAGGTGAACATGATTGTAGTGCCCATAACAAAAAGAATAGAGATTACTACGAGTATCCAAGTTTGTCTCATTTCGAGGATGAACATTAATTATAAGGAAAATCGTGGAAAGAAAAACTTTTCTTACAAATCCAAAGCATCAATATCATGTATCCCAGTGTGGAGAACAAGATTGTAGTGCCAATAACAAAGGTATTGGAGATTATTACGAGAATCCAAGTTTGTCTCATTTCACAGATAAATTTTGATTATAAGGAAAATGGTGGAAAGAAAAGCTTTTCTTGCAAATCTAAAGCATCAATATCGTGTATCCCAATGTGAAGAACATGATCGTATTGCCAATAATGAAAAGAATGGTGATCATTATTAGTATCCAAGTTTGTATCGTTTCATAAATGAACATTAATTATAAGGAAAATGGTGGAAATAAAAGCTTTTCTTGCAAATATAAAGCACCAATATCGTGTATCCCAATGTGGAGAACAAGATTTTAGAGCCAATAACAAAAAGAATGGAGATTATTATAAGAAACCAAGTGTTTCATTTCACGGATGAATTTTGATAATGGTGGAAAAAAAAACATTTCTTACAAATCAAAAGTGCCAATATCGTGTATCTCAATGTGGAGTACATGATTCTATTACCAATAACAAAAATAATAGTGTTTACTATGAGTATTTAAGTTTGCATCACTGCATGAACGAACTTTAATTTTAAGGAAAATAGTGCAAAAAAAAGCTATTCTTGGAAATACAAAGCATCAATACTGTGTATCGCAATATAGAGAATAAGATTGTAGTGCCAATAGCAAAAAGAATGAAGATTATTACGAGAATCCAAGCTTATCTCATTTCACGGATGAATTTCATTTATAAGGAAAATGGTGGAAAAAAAAGCTTTTCTTGCAAATCAGAAGCATCAATATCGTGTATACCAATGTGGACAACAAGAGTGTAGTGCCAATAACAAAGGGAATGGAGGTTATTCTAAGAATCCAAGTTTATCTCATTTCACGGATGAACTTTGATTATAAGGAAAATGGAGGAAAGAAAAGCATTTCTTGTAAATCCAAAACGCCAATATCATGTATCCTAATGTGGAGAACATGATTCTATTGCCAATAACAAAAAGAATGGTTATTATTATGAGTCTCTAAGTTTGTATCATTGCACAGAAAAACTTTAATTATAAGGAAAATGGTGCAAAGAAAAGCTTTTCTTGGAAATGCAAAGCATCAATGTCATCTATCCTAATGTGGAGAACAAGATTGTAGTGCCAATAACAAAAGGAATGGAGATTATTATGAGAGTCCAAGCTTGTTTCATTTCATGAATAAATTTTGATTATAAGGAAAATGGTGAAAAGAAAAGCTTTTCTGGTAAATCTGAACCATCAATATCGTGTATCCCAATGTAGAGAACAAGATTGTAGTGCCAATAACAAAAGGAAAAGAGATTATATAAACTTTGATCCTAAGGGAAATGTTGGAAATAAAAGCTTTACTTGCAAATCCAATGCGTTAATATCATGTATCCCAATGAGGAAAACAAGTTTGTAGTGCTAATAACAAAAGGAAAGGAGACTATAACAAGAATCCAAGTTTGTATTATTTCATGAATGATCTTTGATTCTGAGGAAAATGGTGGAAAGTAAAGCTTTTCTTGCAAATCCAAAGTGTCAATATCGTGTATCCCAATATGGAGAACAAGATTATAGTGCTAATAACAAAAGGAATGGAGATTATTACGAGCATCCAAGTTTGTCTCATTTCATGGATGAACTCTGATTATAAGGAAAATGGTAGAAAGAAAAGCTTCTCCTGCAAATCCAAAGCATCGATATCATTTATCTCAATAAGGAGAACATGATTGTATTGCCAATAATAGATAGAATGGACGTTATTATGAGTATCTAAGTTTATCTCATTTGAAAGATGAACATTAATTATAAAGAAAATGGTTAAAAGAAAAGATTTTCTTACAAATCCAAAACATCAATATAGTGAATCCCTATGTGGAGAACTTGATTATAGTGTCAATAACAAAAGAAATGGAGATTATTACAAGAATCCAAATTTGTCTCATTTCTCGGATGAACTTTGATTATATGAAAAATGGTGGAAAGAAAAGCTTTTCTTGCAAATCTAAAGCGTCAATATTATGTTATCCCATTGAGGAGAACATGATTGTAGTACCCATAACAAAGAGAATGAAGATTATTACGAGTATCAAGTTTGTCTCATTTCACAGATGAACCTTAATTATGAGGAAAATCGTGGAAAGAAAAGCTTCCTTCGTAGATGCAAAGCATCAATATCCTGTATCCCAATATGGAGGATAAGATTGTAGTGCCAATAACAAAAGGAATAAAGATTATTACAAGAATCCAAATTTATCTCATTTCATAAATGAATTTTGATTGTAAGGAAAATAGGGGAAAAAAAGTTTTTCTTGCAAATTTAAAGCATAATATCATGTATCCCAATGTGGAGAACAGTGTTGTAGTGCCAATAGCAAAAAGAATAGAGATAATTACGAGAATCCAAGTTTGTCTCATTTCACAGATGAACTCTGATTATAAGGAAATTGGTGGAAAGAAAAGCTTTTCTTGTAAATCCAAAGCATTAATATCGTGTATCCCAACGTGAAGAACATGATTGTATTGACAATAACAAAAAAAAATTGAGATTATTATGAGTATCCAAGTTTGCCTCATTTCACAGATGAATTTTAATTATAAGGAAATGGAGGAAAAAAAAGCTTTTCTTGCAAATGCAAAGCATCAATATCATGTATCCTAATGTGGAGATCAAGATTGTGTGCCAATAACAAAAGGAATGGAGATAATTACGAGAATCCAAGTTTGTCTCATTTTACGGATGAACTCTGATTATAAGAAAAATGGTGAAAAGAAAAGCTTTTCTTGTAAATCCAAAGCATCAATATCGTGTATCCCAACATGGAGAACATGATTGTATTGCCAATAACAAATAGAATGGAGATTATTCTGAGTCTCCAAGTTTGCCTTATTTCACGGATGAATTTTGGTTATAAGGAAAACGGGAAAAAGAAAAGCTTTTCTTGCAAATGCGAAGCATCAATATCGTGTATCCCAATGTAGAGAACAGCATTGTAGTGCCAATAACAAAAAGAATGGAGATAATTATGAGAATCTAAGTTTGTCTCATTTCACGAATGAACTCTGATTAAGAAAAATGGTGGAAAGAAAAATTTTTCTTGTAAATCCAAAGCATCAATATCGTGTATCCCAACGTGGAGAACATGATTGTATTGCCAGTAACAAAAAGAATGGAGATTATTATCAGTATCTAAGTTTGCCTCATTTCACGGATGAATTTTGATTATAAGGAAAATGGGGAAAAGAAAAGCTTTTCTTGCAAAATGTGAAGCATCAATATCGTGTATCCTAATGTGGAGAAGAAGATTGTATGCCAATAACAAAAAGAATGGAGATAATTATGAGAATCCAATTTTATCTCATTCCACAGAATAACTTTGATTATAAGGAAAATGAGGGAAAGAAAAGATTTTCTTACAAATGTAAAGCATCAATATCGTGTATCCCAATGTGGAGAACAAAATTGTGTGCCAATAACAAAAGGAATAGAGATAATTACGAGAATCCAAGTTTATCTTATTTCATGAATGAACTTTGCTTATAAAAAAAATTATAGAAAGAAAACCTTTTCTTGTAAAACTAAAGCATCAATATCGGGTATCCCAATGTGGAGAACATGTTTGTATTGCTAATAACAAAAAGAATGGAGATTACTATGAATATCCAAGTTTGTCTCATTTCACGGATGAATTTTGATTATAAGGAAAATGGTGGAAAGAAAAGCTTTTCTTGCAAATCCAAAGCATCAATATCGTGTATCCCAATATGGAGAACAAGATTATAGTGCCAGTAACAAAAGATATGGAGATTATTAGGAGCATCCAAATTTGTCTCACTTCACAGATGAACTTTGATTATAAGGAAATGGTGGAAATAAAAGCTTTTCTTGCAAATCCAAAGCATCAATATCGTGTATCCCAATGAGGTGATCATGATTGTAGTGCCCATAACAAAAAGAATGGTGATTATTACGAGAATCCAAGTTTGTCTCATTTCACGGATGAGCTTTGATTATATGGAAAATGGTGGAAAGAAAAGCTTTTCTTGCAAATGCAAAGCATCAATATCGTGTATCCCAATATGGAGAACAAGATTATAGTGCCAATAACAAAAGAAATAGAGATTATTACGAGAGTCCAAGCTTGTTTCATTTCACGAATAAATTTTGATTATAAGGAAAATGGTGAAAAGAAAAGCTTTTCTAGCAAATCTGAAGCATCAATATCGTGTATCCCAACGTGGAGAACAAGATTGTAGTGCCAATAACAAAAGGAAAGGAGATTATTATGAGAATCAAGTTTGTCTCATTTCACGGATAAACTTTGATCCTAAGGGAAATGGTGGAAAGAAAAGCTTTACTTGCAAATCCAATGCATCAATATCGTGTATCCCAATGAAAAAAACAAGATTGTAGTGCTAATAACAAAAGAAAAAGAGATTACAACAAGAATCGAAGTTTGTCTCATTTCATGGATGATCTTTGATTTTGAGGAAAATGGTGGAAAGAAAAGCTTTTCTTGTAAATCCGAAGTGTTAATATCGTGTATCCCATGTGGAGAACAATATTACAGTGCCAATAACAAAAGGAATGGAGATTATTACGAGCATCCAAGTTTGTCTCATTTCACAGATGAACTTTGATTATAAAGAAAATGGTAAAAAGAAAAGCTTTTCTCGCAAATCCAAAGTGTCGATATCATTTATCCCAATGGGGAGAATATAATTGTAGTGCCAATAATAGATGGAATTGACGTTATTATGAGTATCCAAGTTTGTCTCATTTCAAGGATGAACATTAATTGTAAAGAAAATGGCGGAAAGAAAAGCTTTTCTTACAAATCCAAAGCATCAATATCATATATCCCAATGTGGAGAACAAGATTGTAGTGCCAATAACAAAAGGAATAGAGATTATTACGAGAATCCAAATTTCTCTCATTTCACAGATGAATTTTGATCATAAGAAAAATAGGGAAAAGAAAAGCTTTTCTTTCAAATCCGAAGCATCAATATCGTGCACCCCAATGTGGAGAACAGCGTTGTAGTGCCAATAACAAAAAGAATGAAGATAATTATGAGAATCCAAGTTTGTCTCATTTCATGGATGAACTCTAATTATAAGGAAAATGGTGGAAAGAAAAGCTTTACTTGTAAATCCAAAGCATCAATATCGTATATCCCAATGTGGAGAACAAGATTGTAGTGCCAATAACAAAAGAAATAGAGATTATTACGAGTATCCAAGTTTGTCTCATTTCACGGATGAACTTTAATTGTAAGGAAAATAGTGAAAAGAAAAGCTTTTCTTACAAATCCAAAGCATTAATATCGTGTATCCCAATGAGGTGAACATGATTGTAGTGCCCATAACAAAAATAATAGATACTATTATATTAATTCTATTGTATATATATTAGAATATATCTTCTATTTAATAATTTATTTCTATTTTTATATTATTTATATTTATATAGCTTTCTTTTTTTATTTATATATTATTTATAATATAATTTTATTTAGAATATAATTTAGAATATACTATATTATTATTA